>SZWC01014681.1:2021-16982 GCA_023375785.1 Penium margaritaceum
GTGTGTGTGTGTGTGTGTGTGTGTGTGTGTGTGTGTGTGTGTGTGTGTGTGTGTGTGTGTGTGTGTGTGTATGTGTGTGCAAAAAATACATAGATTATACTATGTTTAGCATTTGCATTATTAAGTATACCTCCCTAGTGATGAGCTAGTTTTCCACGATTGTTATCCTACATACATCTTAATCAGGACCAGCTTCAGCTTAAGTTGTGCGTATGGATGCATTCTAATCGTACCCTAGATGCACCATAGTTGTGCCCTAGTCACTCCTTTTGTGCGCCCTGGGCACGCCCCAGTTGTGTCCTATTTGCACCCTGCTATTGCCGTGGTTATACCTTATTTTGACCCTGGTTGGTTCCTATTTGTGACCTAGCTTTGCTCTCATGACACCATATATGCGGCCTTGTTGCACCCAAGTTGTGTTCTTGTTGCACTACTGTTTAACTCTTGTTACACCCTCATTGGACCCTAGTTGAGCATTAGTTGCGCACTGATAGTGTTATGGTTATGAGACAGTTTTGCCCTGGTTGTGCCCATGATACGCTTTAGTTCTTCCCTGGATGTGACCTGGCTATGCCTCAGCTATAACATGTCTTTGGCCTTGTTGCTTTTTACCTGTCCCAAATGTGCACAAAAATTGTGCCCTAGTTGCTCCTGAGTTTTTCCCTGAGTGTGCCATTGTTTCCCACAAGCTGTGCTCTTGTTGACCCTAGTTTCACCCTTGTTGTGTCCAGGTTACACCCAAATTACACCCAAAATGAACCTATTCAAGACCTAGATATACCCTAGTTAAACCATAAATGAGCCCTCGTTGTTCCCTTGCTCTACCATAGTTGCACCCTAGTTGCACCCTAGCTGCACCCTAGTTTTCTCCCTAGTTGCACCCTAGTTGCACCGTAGTTGCTCCCTAGTTGAGTCTCAGTCAGGCCAGAGTTGAGCTCAAGTTGTGAACTTGTTGAGCCACAGCCACACCCAAGTTATGCCCTTGCTTGACCCTAGCTATTCCCTAGTTGTTTGCTAGTTACACCCTAGTTGCATCCTTGTCTTTCCCTTACTGTGCCCTTGTTGAATCCTCATTACTCTCTTGTTGCGCTCTAGTTGTGACTTATTTCCGATCTAGTTGCACGCCGGTTACACCTTAGTTCCATCCGAGTTTCTCCCTACTAGTGCCCTAGTTTCACCCTGGTTGTGCTTTACTTGCGTCTTGTTTTTGTCCAAGTTGTGCCCTAGCTGCGCCCAAGTGGAACCCCAGTTTTTCTCTTGTTGCACCTTAGGTGGGCCCTAGTTACACCCTACTTATATCTCAGCTACTCCCTAAGTATTCCCTAGTTGTACCGCAGTTGCATAGTTAGTTTCCACCTAGTTAAAGCCTAGTTGTACCACAATTGTGCCTAGGTTGCACCTTAGTTGTGCCCTCATTGCAACGCACTTCGACCCTAGTTGCTCCCTAGTTGTGTCCTAAATTCTTCCTATTGAAGATCTATCTATGACTTACTTGCACACCAGACGCACCCTAGATTTGCTCCATGTCTGTCCTAGTTGTGGTTGTAGATGCCTCCTAGTTGTACCCGTTTTTCCTACTTGCACCCTGGTTGTGTCCTAGTCACAACCTATATGTGTCCTAGGTGCATCGTTGTTGCGTCCTAGTTTTTCCCTTGTTGTGTCCTTTTTTTGCCGTGGTTTCATCATGTACACGCCATAGTTGCACTGTATGCGTATCCTAGTTAGGAACTAGTTGTGCCCTAGTTCCACCCTAGCTGTGTATTAGTTGAGTCCTGATCATGAGACAATTTTGTCCCAGTTGTACCCTAGATGTGCACTAATTGCTCCCTACTTGTGTTCTGGCTGCGCCTTAGTTGCACCCCAGTAGTAGCCTAGTTGCTTCCTTTTTTGGTCATGCTTTTGCATTAGTTCCATCCTATTTTCACCTTAGCTGCTCCCTAGTTTTTCAATCAGTGTGTGTGTCCCATTTTCATCCTAGTAGTTTCTTAGTTGCATCCTTGTTATGCCTAAGCTGCACCCTGGATAGGTCCTAGATGTACCCTAGTTAGGCGGTAGTTGTGCCTTGGTTGCACCCTAGTTGCTCCCTAGTAGAGTTCCAATTGTGCTCTTATTTCTTTCTAGTTGCTTCCTAGTTTCATTCTTGCCCTTTAATAATCCTGTCCTGTTTGAGCTCCTGTTCTCTCCTAGTTGAGCCATACTTACACCCTACATGCATCCGTTTTTAGCCCTAGTTGCTCCATGGTTGAGCGCTAGTTGCGCCGTTGATGTTTCCTACTTGCACCCTACTTGCCCCTTGGTTGTGCCCTACTTCCGCAAGAGTAATGCCCTTGTTTTACCCTTGTTGAACTCTCTTTGTGCCCTTTTTGTACCCCAGTTCTACTCTATTTGCATTATTGTTACACCCTAGTTAAGCCACAAGTGCACCGTAGCAGTGTTTTTCTTACGCCCTATTTGTATCCTAGTTGTACCCTAGGTGCGCTCTATTGAAATCCTAGTTCTGTCTTAGTTACACTATAATTTTGCCCTCGCTCCACCTTAGTTGCACTCAACTGTTGCCCTCATTACATCCTAGTTGAGCCCTAGTTATACCTGAACTACACTTGAGTCAACCTGGGTTGTTTCTTGCACAAACAACGTCCCTACAGTGCCCTTGTTACACTCTTGAGTACGTCCTTGTTTCACCCTAATTGTGCCATAATTACGCCATTGTTGCACCCTAGTTACATCCTAGTTGCCTCCTTGTCGTGCCCTAGTTGTGCCCTAGTGTTTTCCTATATGCATCCTAATTGTACTGAACTTTTGCTTTGGTTCTACCCTAGTTGCATCTTGGTAAAGAACTATTCACATCCTAGTTGTATCCTAGTTGCACCCTCATTGTTGCCTAGTTTCATTTTCATTATACCCTGTTTCTTCTCCAGCTGCATCGTGTTTTTCCCTAGTTGTTCCCTAGTCCATCCTAGTTACATCTTAGTTCTGCCGCAGTTGTTTCCTACTTATGCCATGGTTGTGTCCTACTTGCGCCCTAATTGTGCAAAAGTTGCACCTTAGTTGAACCCTGGTTGTACCCTAGCTGGCCCTAATCATGTCCTTATTGTGCACAAGCTGTACCCTAATTGCGTCCAGGCTACATCCTAGTTGTTTCCTAGTTCCACCCTAGTTTCACCATAGTTGTATTCTAGTTTCATTGTAGTTGCTCCCTTGCTTTTCCCTGGTTGTACCCTAGTTGTGCCTAGTTACACCCTAGTTTCCCCCTGCTTGTGCTCTGTTTTGGTCCTATCTCAGCAATAGTTGTGATCTAGGTGTGCCCTAGTTGCGTCGTATTTGTGCCCTAGTGGTGCCTTTGTTATACCCTAGTTACGTCCTAGTTGGCCCTTGGCTGCTCCCTCATTGCACCCTTATTGCACCTGAGTTACATCCAAGTTGTGCCCCAGGTGGGTTCTAGTCGTTTCATAGTACGGCCCTAGTTGCACCCGATTTTTACCCTTGTTGAGCGCTAGTTGCACCCTAGTTATATCTTAGTTTCCCCCCTTTTATGCCTTTGTTGCACTCTAGTTGCTTCGTAATTGTGTCCTAGGTACATCCTGATTTTTCCTTTGTTTCATCCTAGTTGTGCTAAGTTTTTTTTCCTAGCTCCAACTTTGTTATGCCCTAGCTGTGCCATGACTCAACCTTAGGTGCATCCCAGTCGCAAGCTAGTTATACCCTGCTTATTCCATGGTTTTAACTTATTCATGATCTCGTTGTAGCCTAGGAACATCCTAGTTGCAGTCTAAATGCGCTCAATTCGCATCCTAGTTGCACCTTAGCTCCGCCCTAATTGCATGCAAGGTTGCGAACTAATTGTGCTCCAGTTGTACCCTAACAACCAGGTAGGTTACATCCTGGTGATGGCCTGGTTGCACCATATCTGCACATTCTTCTTTCTCTGAATCTTAGCTAGATCATGGTTACAAACTGTTTGCGCCCCGATTGTGTCCTAGGTGTGTCCTAGTTATGTCTTAGCTGCGCAATGGATGCCCCCTAGTTACACCCTGTTCATTTCCATGTTACGTTGTAGTTGTATTTTGGCCTTGTTTTGCTCTCCTTGTCCCCAAGTTCCGCTCTAGTTGCACCCATTCTGCACACTAGTAGTACCGTAACTGTGCCCTAGATGTGCCCTTGTCACACCCTTGGTCCCTCCCATTTTCATTGTAACTTCACCCTTGTTGCGCCCTCGTAGATCCCCGAATAATTTGGATATTGTGTCCTACTTGCACCATGGCTACGCCATGGTTGTGTCCTAGTTGTGCCACAGATGTACCCTTGGTGCACCCTAGATGTGCCATAAGTCTTCTTGAGTGGCGTCCGACTTATGCTCTAGTCGCACCTTAGCTGTTTCCAGTTTGTGTCCTAATTGTGCCCTTATTAGACCTTAACTTTACCCTAGCGTCTCATTAGTTTTGCCCCACTTGTGCCTTGATTTTTCCTTGTTTTCACTCTAGTTACGCCATAGTTACACTCTGTTTTACCGTATTTAGTTGTTCCATAGTAAGGTCCTAGTCACTCCTTCATTGCATACTTTTTGTGACGTTATTGTGCCCTGATTACTTCCTAGATGGGACCTGATTATGCCCTCATGTTTTCCCTTCTTTTTTCCTGTTATACCATGCTTTCAACCACGTTCTTCCTGTTAGTTTCCACATTCCACCTGAATGATGTAACTTCCAGGTTGTACCCTAGTTACACTCTATTTGTGCCTTGGCTGTACTCTTGCTTAGCCATCATTCTGTCCCAACTACCCCCTAGTTGTCTCATAGTTGTGCCCTAGTTCCATTTTAGTTGCACCCTAGGTTTTCCTTACTATTGTCCTTGTTATGTGTGTGTTACGCCATTGCTGCGATTTTTTTGTATCCTAGTTACAGTGCAGCTTCATGTTCCATGTGTCCTTGTTGCGTCGTTGCTTCTCTCCATATGCGCCATAGTTTCATCCTAGAAATTTCTTTTTTTGTCCATGTTGCACCTTAGTTCCGTACCTTTTTCCTTTGAACTTTTGCCATTCTTGTGCCCCGCTTGTACCCTAGCTATGCCCTAGCTGTGCCGTAGTGTTGTCTTCGTTTGGTACTAGATGTGTCCTAGTTGCATTTTCTTGCTTCCTCAATGCATTCCATTACATCCTTTGTATTGCATCATCGTTTTACACAACTTGTGCCCTAATTGTGTGCACTAGGGTCCTAGTTGCAGCCCAGTTGTGCCCTGGTTTTTGTCTGTTCATTTGATGCACATTTGATCCTAGCTTTGTCATATTTTTCTCCTCCTTGCTTGAAAACACGTTCTATTTGCGTCCTTGTTGCAGAAGTGTTCCATCTTGTTGTTGCGTCCTAGCTTCATACAATGTGTACCTATTTTTTCTGACTGGAACTCTAATTTCTTCCTATTCACTACCTAGCTGCGCCCTAGTTATGTCCCTACATGTGCCCTAGTTGCACCATTCATGTACCCTTGTTTAATCTTCGCTGCTTCCTAGCTACGTCTTCCTTACGGAAAACTTGAAATGTAAGTGATCCATAATCACATCCTCCTCATGTCATTTTTTTCCCCTCTATCGTAACCTAGCTGTGCCCTAGTTGTGCTCTTGTTCTGTCCTCTTTTTACTCTTGTTACCTCCTAGTTGTGTCCCTGTTGCACCTGATTTGTGCTCTACGCCCGCTCTAGTTGTATCTTAGTTGCATCCTCATTTTGCCATATATGCGCCTTCTTGCACCCTAGTTTCCTATTGAATACTCCCAAGTTGTGCCATAATCACACGCTACTTGCATCCTTGTTGATCCCTAGTTTTTGTCGTACTTGCACCTTGGGTGCACATCATGTTTCCCCTAGTTGGATGTTAGGTGCACCATGATTTCACCCACACTCTCCTCTAAATACATCATATGCGGAGCCGATGTGTGCCCTGGTTTTCCTGAGGTGAGACATAATTTCTCTTAAGGTGTACTTTATGTGGGTCATAGTTGCACCCTATGTATACTCTACCTACTATGTAGTTGCACACTGTTTTTCCCCCGTGTTATTTCCAAGTTTCCCTCTCATTGCATCCCTGTTAAGCCCCAGTTGCCATCTGGTTATGCAGTTATCATGTCCCAGCTACACGACAGTTGCGCCGTGAATGTACCCTAGTTGCATCCTAGTTTCTACCTAGCTTCATCATAGTTATGTCACAGTTGCAAACTAGTTGCGCACTAGTTGCACCCTAGTTGTGCCCAAGTTGTATCCAAGTTACGCCATAGCTATTTCCTGGTTTCAACCTAGTTTCACCCTCGTTGCATCCTAGTTACAATCTAGTTGTATCCTAGTCACATCCTAGTTGTGCCCTAGATGTGTCCTCTTCGCTCTACTTGCATCCAAGTTGGACCATAGCTACGTCCTAGTTTTGACCAAGTTTCCCTTTACATCGTAATACCTAATCTTCTCCAAAAATCCATGCAAGTTATGCCTTAGTTGCATCCTAGTTGTGTCCTTGTTATGTCCTAGTTGAGCCCTTGTTGCGCCGTACTTGCACCCTTGTACCTTGATCGGGCCCTATCTGTTTCATAAGTTATGTCCTCAGTGCGCGAACCTATATTAGATTCGCCTTCATGGTGCCCTTGTCACTTATTCGTTGCACCCAAAAACATTCCTTGTGTCTCCCTAGTAAACCCCAAATTGAACCTCACTTGCGCTCAATTTGCATCGCAATTATGCCCCACTTGTGCCTTCTCATTGGCCCTATTTGTGCTTTACATACGTAGTTTGTGACTTATTGTGATATGCATGTTATTTTATGATGCTTAGTGATAGTCCATGACCATTGCCGGTCGACTCATTTTTTATGACCACTTATCTAGGGTGACTCGTAGGACTACGCATTGTTCACCACAATCCAAAACGGGGTTGTGGTGGACCTTCATTTGTTGCCCTCAGATGTGGATCAGGATTTTCGTGGTGATCTATGTCTTTCATGATTTCTTGAGATGCTTCATTGAAGCTGCGGGTTGTAAATGATAGCCTACAACACGTGTCGACATAAGAAATGGTACATGATCATCTGTGACATTGCAAAATGGTATGAGATTCTGAAAAATGACAATAATTATGCCGTTTTATAATGATTCACATAATTTTATGGTGGTCTGAAACCATCCACAATGGCCTGCAACAATTTGCATTGTTTCACAAATGTCTGAGTTGTTGGCATAGTGAGAAAGGACATTCTATAAGTTCTAAAATTATGTTATTGTGGATTTTTTTTTTCTTGAGATAAACTGAAGTTTTTTCAATTGTTTTTTGCAATCATTTCCTCCATGCATATCTTTTTCATCGAATTCCGTCTTTGGAAGGTATTTAAAATGAATAAATCGAATTAAAACTTTAATTTATTTTCAAATTAATTATTTTCCTCGTTTTCTCAGCATGTGCGTATGTTCAATCTGGTCTAACTAGGCTGGGTCGTTGTATAGTACTGTTTAGTTGTAATATGATCAGACGGCAGGTCGTTAATGCTTTTGAAATGCTAAGGCCGGTAAATCTCCTTTCAGGTGCGAGAGGGACCCATGTGGAGGCCGCCGTTTCGCCAAGGTGTGAATGTGGGCGGAGCGCTGCCCGCGGTGTGACGGCTGATGCCGGGCGTCCGTTAGCGACGTCGCCAACGGCTGCTGGCGAGGCATGCGCTGCTGCCGTGCGGAGATGGGAGTTGCGACCGAGCCACGGCGGGAAAGCGACGTGAGAGGGAGGGTCCATGGAGTCATGGGGCCATGGAGCCATGGGTCCATGGTGACATGGGGCCACGGATTCGAGGAGCAGATGTGTCATGTACTGTAGCAGGCTGCGCTGTCACGCCAATCGCATGCCGTGCCGCTGACGGACGGTGGTGAGGCTTCATCGCCGCGCAAATAAGCAGTAGGGTCCACAGACGGCCTGATGACGCATCCCGCTGCATGAGCTAGCGAATAGTGCCACGAAGTATGTGCATTTTGCAGAGGAAATCATCCGGACAGACACCGGTGCCCAGAGGTGGACGAGGTCTAATGCTTTTCCATGGTGGGGTGCCGCACACACACACATGCCGCCTTGCGTTGCGTCTACTCGCAGTAGACCTACACTACCACACGCTCGCATGCGATGCGAGTTTGCAAAGGAGAGCTGCAGCAACAGTCTCCACACATCCATCGCATGAAATGGCATGGGATGGCATGGCCTTCCTTGTGATGGCCGCCGTTTTTCTCCCACATTTGCACAACGCCATCACCGCAGTGGCAGCGTGAAAGGAACGCTGCCTCTCAACTCATGTCATGGCAGCACGCTGCTGCCGTCGTCTGCCATACGTCACAGCCCACAAGTCTCGTGCACTGCATTGCATGTCATGGTAGCTTTCTTCTCCATCGTTTGTCCACAGTTGTCCACATACGCACACGGCGCTTCCAACGCCGTTTCACTGCACCGAACAACACATGATATCACCTGTGTGCGTACAAGCGCACAAGCAAAAAACACAAAAACACATGCAAACGCAAACCCACCACCCTCCACATGCAATACGACGTCTGTCTACCGCGCCGCGCTGCGCACGTGCTACCTTGCCGGTGCGCACGTCACCTCGGGCCATCCGCCTGCGGGCCCTCCAGCGGGCATTCCAGGACCCCAGAGCGCCTCGCCTGCATGTCGCCGACACCCCTGCGAGGCGCGGTGAGAGGCCAGGGCGCAACAACTTATCTCCTCGCAATAACTTTTGATAAACCGAGGCTGGCGCATCCAACGGGTCGTGGCACCAAGCCACATGGGTGTATGCTTCGGCGTGAGCGGCCACCAGCCGTCCGCCGAGAGAGCAAGGGGTCGCCCACCACGGGTAGGCGATGCCCTGTGAGCAATGTTTCAGAAGGTTGTTGCAATCTCTTGGTAACCACCCTCGGGTGCGCCTCGCCTTCCCGCTCCCCTTTCCCGTGTGTAGCACTCCTGCAGTGGCTCGCCTCCGCCGCCGCCGCCACGACCCCTCTTGCAGCCAAGCATGCAGCAGCACACACATGCCTTCACCCCCCCTCGTCGCAGCAGCGATTGCGTCCGCCTACTGCTGCTCCTTGCGCGCACATGCGCTGCTCGCTCGCCTTTGACAATCCCCTCACGGTGGCCCTCAAGCAGGCGCTTGCTGTGGCCTCTGCTGCCGCCCCCTACGACAGCAGGGTCCGACGCAGAAATTTGGCACCCCGCGCAACTTCACCTGTCGACGCAGGCACCTCACGCCGTGGAATCTTGCGGTTCGCCGGCGGCAGCAAGCAAGCCACTGCAGCACGGGTCTGCGCAGCACTACGGCGGGAGACTGCTGGTGCGCCGTCGGTGAGCTCAACGGCGGCGGCGGCGCCTACAGAAACCCGTCACTGAGTTATCACCTGCTCCGTCATGTGTGCGTGGAACCAGCAGACACCGCTGCCGACTCCACCCCAAGGGTTTTTCAAGCGCGCGCCTCATCGGCGGCGTGAGATGCACGCAGCGGCACACAGTGGCTGCGTTTGCGTTTGCGTTTGCGTGCCTTGGTAGCAGCGGACCGCGTACAAAGCGTTTGGATTCCTCCAGCATCGCCGCCGTTGTCGCTTGTAGCAGGAGAGGCGGCAGGTTGGTTCTTCGCAGGTGACGGCTAGGCGAGAGTGGTGTGCGCAGCAGCGGCAGCATGTGCTCCCAACACCCCCGCTGAAAGCCCACGGTCTGACTGCGTCGAGAACTGATAAGTTAAGACGACCTTCCTGTCACACACGCCTGCAGCGTTTCCTTCAAACACAGCACAACAAAGCAAAGCACGACACGCCACGCTCTTCACAGAGACTCCTACCGTCGGGGTTTTGCGCCACACCACCCGCCCACCCTCTCCTGCTGCTGCCCCCCCACCCCCACACCCCTCCAACAAGCCGTTTCTCTCCGCTGCCACGGCGGACAGGCAGCATCGTGCTGACCGGCACGAGACGGCAAAAGTTACGCTTCGTTGTAAGAGGTCAACAGCCTTGACTCCAACCACCACCACCACCAGCACCAGCAGCACCCTCCCCTCGCCGCAGCTGCGTGTTGCGACTCTTGAGTTACTGACTGAGCCTGTGTGCCTGTCTGGGCGTTGCCCCACGCGGCGGAGCATGTTGCTCGCGGTGTTGTGACGACTACGAGCTGTCCTGTCAAGCAGTTGGGTAGGAAGGCTGGGGGGGGGGGGGGGGGGGGGGGGGGGGGGGGGGGGGGGGGGGGGGTCGCACCTTGTTGTGAGGAGGGCGGGAGAAGATTGACCCACTGGCTCAGGGCGGCAGCAGAAGTGGGCCCAACTTAGCAGGGAAAAAATATATCGGCCTCCAATATTTACGTCAAAGATAGGCAAATTTAAGCCTTATCCCTTCAAGCCTCTGCCCTTTCAACTTTTCTCTGTACACCACCTGCAAGAAAGCGTGTGGCCTAAGATCAACGGGCGGTTCTGCATTGTCCTGTGCAACCATGGTTCGTCCAGTTTTGTATTTACGGCATGCAGCGGTTGGCTGACTGGCGTGGCGCCCGAGTCTTTGCAGCAAGTTGAAGGGCCGTGTGGTCTTGTCTAGTTGGAAAGCAAGGGAGGGAATGGGCTATGGTGTGCTGGTGAACTGGGGCGGGGGATGACCCTGGCACCTTGACAGAGGCGCATGACTCTTGCTGGCGGCAACTCACTCCCCAGTTGCGTTTGAAGGGCCTTTGGTAAGGCGCTCTTGTGTTTGTGAGCTTGAGCTTGAGCTTGGCATGGCTCAGGCCATGTCGCGCGATGCTGGTGCGTCTGGCAGGTCAGCTACAGGAGCTGAGGGCGGCCCTCAGCAGGAGGAGGAAGAAGACCCACAGCAGCAGCAGCAGCAGCTGTCGAAAGCTAAGGAGCAGGCACAGCTGCAGCAGGAGCAGCAGCATACACACCTTCGGGAGAGGGCAGAGGACAGGGATGGTGTGGGAGGAGGGTGGGAAGTGATGGTGGAAGGCAGGGAAGTGCAGTTGGACTCTGATTTTGGAGTGGAGGAGGACGCAGTACAGCTTCAGCAGCAGCATCAGAATCATCAGGAGGAGGAGGAGGTTCAGCAGCAGCGGCGGGAGAGGCAACAGCAGCAGCAGCAGCAACAGCAGAAGGAGGTGCAGCAGATGCAGCAGGGGCAGCTTCATGTGCAGCAACACCGTCAGCAGCAGCAGTATGAGAATAATGAGATGGTGACAGAGCAGCAGCCACAGGCACTCCACCCATTCCACCGGCAATTTCTTACTGCGGCCAATGCTGCCACTGCCGGACAAGGTGCCATGGAGCATGACAGCGAGGATGGTGCGCACGTTGTGCAAAAGACCGGCACAGAGGGACTTTCTGATGCCATGAAAGTTGGTCTGCTGGACAGTGCCGCCGTGGGGAAGGTTGCATTCCCCGACGACGACGGTGTTTGGTCCGAGGACGAGGGAAGGAGCAGGGGTGAGGAGGGCCAGGTCGTGGGGGGGGAGGCGGAGGAGAAGGGCACAGGAGGGAGAGATGAGGAGATGGAGGACGCTTTGCCATCCCTCATGTCCTACATGCCGCCACACCTCTTCGAGGGGGAAGATGAGGAGGAGGTGGGCGGATCCAACAGCGCTGAGGAGGAGTGTGGAGCAAACCCTGCAGATGCAAGAGCGGCGGCGATGGGGAAGAGTGTTGAAGGCATGGCAGTGGGTCCAACGATGGAGGGCAGCTGGACTCTCTCCCCACCCTTCCTGCCTCCAGGTGTTGTCGCCAGTGTCGCCAATATCTCCAGTATGGCCGCCAACCATACCTTGGGAGGTCCTCGGCTTCTCAGCCACCCTGTCATGTCTCCTGTGAAGCACCAGCTTGCATGGCAGCTGGAACTGCAGCCGCAGCCGCAGCCGCAGCCGCAGCCGCAGCTGCTGCTGCGCTCAGCCCAACAGCAACCGTCTCCTGCCAGACAGCTCGATGTCCAAGACGCTGGCGCTGTGGGGCGGCCTTCTGGAGTGTTTGGCGGACAGCTTCCTCTGCAGGAGCAGCAGCGGCGGAGGCACGAGCAGCGCGGCGTGGTGCTGTCAGAGCCACCGTTCAATGCTGCTGGTGCTGGCGGTCTGCCGGTGTCCTTGGAGTACCAGCTGCAGCTGCTGCAGCAGCAAGCCCAGAAGATCACCTCCCACCAGCACCACCAGCAGCACCACCACCAGCAGCAGCAGCAGCAGCAGAAGCAGCAGCAGTACGAGCCTGAGCAGCAGTGCTGCTGGCACGGGCGTGTGGTGGGGTGTGTGGAGTGCATTCAGCTGGTGCAGAGCTTACGTGACGAACTGTTCGACCTCCGCCTCACCCAGGTAACCCTCACCCAGGTAATTCATGGACACTGCAACACAGAAAGACCATGTAACCTCACCCCACTCAACACACCTTCCCGTCTCCACGTCCACACTAATCTTTTCTGCCATCCCTCCCGGTCCCCCTCTTGCTGTTGGCTCCCACTGTGCATCCACTTAACTCTATTCAGCATGGTTTTTTTGTTTTAATTTCCTTTGGTTTCTCTTTTCCTGTGTGCATGTGTGCTATGTCCTATGCTTGTTTCAGCGGGCGCTGGAGGCGGAGCTGACGTGGGCCATGGAGAGTAAGCTCGCCGCCGACGAAGCGCTTCTAGTCGTTCAGCAGAAACAGAGGGCTGCTGCCGCTGCTGAAGCACCTGCTGTCGCCCCACCCATCGCAGTAGCTGCAACAGCACAAGCCTCTGCTGCCACTAAAGGCTCACCTGCCGCTGCAGCAGGAGGGGGTGCCATCCCAGAAGACCTTCCCAGGAGTTTCGGGAGCTGGCCTGCTGTGCCCGTGCCCCTGCCGTCGCTTACTGAGACGGCTCCAGTGGCAGCTGATGGCCCCGTGCCGCAGTCCAGCTCAAGCCCAGCCATCACTGGGGGCGCGCACGGGGAAGCAGGGCGCAGCAGGCAGCGGCAGTGTGCTACTGCGTCCAACCTTGGAGCGGCACCAGCGACCAAAGCACTGCTGCGCATCGGGTGGGTGTATGTGCCGGTTTGATCCGCTGCTGCTTCTGTTTTGCATTCAACTGGTTCTGCTGCTGCCTATCTTTTCTACTGCTCTGGTTGAGTTCTTCTTGTTTGCTTTGTTTTTTTCTCTAGGCGGTTTGTTATGCTGCGGTGTGCACCACCGTTTTCTGCCTCGCTGGAGCTCACCATGTCCCGCTGGAGCTCACCATGTCTCGCTGGAGCTCACCATGTCTCGCTGTAGCTCACCATGTCTCGCTGGAGCTCACCATGTCTCACTGTAGCTCACCATGTCTCGCTGGAGCCTATCTCTCTTCTCGTCGTTTGGCTGTGCAGGTCGGACGGGAGCAAGGACATGGACTGGGACGAGCAGATGCAGGGCGTGGCGTGGGAGGAGGATGACAGAAACTTCTGGGATGATGGTGAGGAGGGTTTGGAGGAGTTGCGGCAGAGGGGGAGTGACGGAGGAGGAGACGAGGACGAAGAGGCAGACAGGCTGTCAGGGGACGGCAGCGACAGTCAAGGTAGCGGCAGCTACGCCATGTCGCTGGAGCAGCTGTCCAAGCATACCGCTGCAGCAGCGTTCACAGCAGCAGGCGACCACGCATTCCAGGCAAAGCAGGCGGGTGTAGCAGCGAGGAGGTTCGAGGTGCTTGGTGGAGTCAGCTCCAACAGACAGAGCGTCAGAGAAGCACACACCCATGTGAAGCGAGGCATGGTGGAGCAGCTGCGGAGGGAGCGGCAGGGGCAAGATCAGCGGCAGGGGCAAGATCAGCGGCAGGGGCAGGATGCACATGTGTGGACACAGCAGGAGGATGCGACGGAGCTGGCTGCATCTCGCCGTAAGATTGCAGAGCTAGAGTCGTGCATTGCACGCATGTCCGCGCAATACCAGTCACTTTCTGAGCGCCATGCGGACCTCCTGGCATCCAAGAAGCAGCAGCAGCAGCAGCAGCAGGAGGAGGAGGAGGAGGAGGAGGAGCAGCAGCAGCAGCAGCAGCAGCAGAAACAGCAGCAGAAGCAGAAGCAGCAGCAGCAGCAGCAGCAGCAGCAGCAGCAGCAACAGCAACAACAGGACGGCAGGCAGCAGCTGCAGGAGCAGCAGTTGTCAAGCCAGAAGGAGAGACAGGAGGTCCCAGCGATGGAACCGCCCATGACCGTTGCTGCACCTGTGACTGCCTATGGTGACACGGGCGCCGATCAAAGCAGGCTAGCTTCAGCAAGGCAAACTGTAGGCGCAGAGATTGGAAGGATCCAGGAAGTTGCTTCGAATGAGGCATTTGGAACCAACAAAGGCCAGATTCCTGTGCTTGCTGCAACAGCTGATGCACCTGCTGGTGCAGCAGGCCCTTCCGCTGAGGCTGCCGCGTTCGGAAAAGCAGGTTTCCGTGTGATACGGCGGCTGGGCCTGCAGCCGTGCACAACCATGACTTCTGCAGCTGCTCCTGAAAGCAGTGGCAGGGCGATGCACACTGACCGTGTGGATATGCAGGCATTCAACGTGGCCTTTGTGTTTGGCTCACAGGCACGTGGGGTTTGCGATGGTGATGGCGATGGCAATGGCGATGGGGATGCGGCTGGTTCTGGGGTCCAGAGTGGTTTCCTATCAAGTGTTGCCCCAGCTACTGCAGCAAGCTGCTGGAGCAGTAGCAGTAGCAGCAGCAGCATTTTTGCAACCTCGGCAGTTGGGTCTGGCATCTGCGCGAGCGGCCCTGGGTTCACACAGACTTTCCCCACAGTTGCTGCAAGGGCAGAACATGAACACCTGCGCTTCCTCTCGGACAGGACTCTGACTGTGGCATCACCGCCGCTGCTGCCCGCCTCGCACACGCCCTCGGTGCAGCATGCCTTCCCTGAGGTGTTGGCTGGTGCGGCACGAGCGGTGGCTGCTCCTCCGGTGGGAATCTCCAGAGTGTGGGAAGGTGCAACCGTGGTTGGGGAGGCTGCTGGTGCACCTCGCAACAGCAGCTGGAA
>SZWC01014681.1:26843-42840 GCA_023375785.1 Penium margaritaceum
GGAATGGCTGGGTTACGCACTAGCACTAGGGCGCCACGGCGAGGCATGAAGACAAAGAACCAGGGAGGCATTCTGCAGAGCGTGAGAGACGCCAAGTTTCGTGTGCGTCCCGATGCAACCCGTGTTGCTTCGCAACTGTGTCTTCTCCTCAACACGAAGGCCTTCGAATGACGGCAACGCACTGCACAGCACGAAAAAATGGCGCCTGTTTGTTTGTTTCTCTTTTGAATTTTTTATATTTTTCATTGACTACCTTGATGAGCATGCCTGCAGCCGCCTCCACCCCAGACCCGACAAGCGTGTCGCAGAACTGCAGTCCGGAGGGACTGTCCTGCAGCTCGCACGCCTCCGCAGCCACCGCCGCAGCAGGCAACTGCAGCGCAGCGGCTGCGGCCGACGCAGCAGCCACCAATGACAGAGCAGCGAGAGCCTCCCGGCGGCCGCTGCGGGCGTCAGCAGCTGCGGCGTTGTGCCCGCCGCTCTGGTCTGCGGCGCGTGCGGTGGCGGATGCCGCCAGCCGAACGGATCGAGCGGGAGAAGCCGAGGATGCCCTTGGCAAGGCCAGTGATGTTGAGGGCAGGCGGTGTGCAGCTGCAGCGAACGCCATTTGTGCGGGTGATTCAAGGGGAGCAGGGTGAGGCTGAAAGTGGCTCGAATGGATTCGGAATGAACTGCCTTGGAATTGGTCCAAGCTGCGCCCTGGTTCTACCGAGAGCACCAAGGCTTGGCGTGAGCGCAGGGGCGCTGGCTCTAGGATAGGTCCAGTTTTAGTCTAAGATGATTATCATACGCGTCCTACTTTGGACTCCCACGCATAGGCAGTGTGTCCACCGGAACCACTCGAATCCCTCGCAGCAAGTCACACCGACCGCTTGGGTGACGCGTTGGAAGTCGAGAAAGTAATCGCGGCCGCCTACATTTTTTGTGTTGCGGTACCCACTGTGAGAAAAGCATCCGAAATCTGGGACAAAGATTTCAAACCAAATGCTCCCGGACAACGAACCCCAGCTCTGGCTCAAACCTGGTCGGACACGTGTGGATGACGCTGCTCCACGTAAGACTCGGAAAAATGGTCTGACGGAAGGCCAAGGAGCCGGTTGTGGCGTTCATCGAAAGTATTGACATTCACGACGACTTTTGCGATGTGCTCCATACACCGTCCGATGCGACTCTACAGAACTTCAGGATGACACTTCAAACCTAATGTCAGACTGGGCGATGTGGAATCTCGTGGTGTCGGCAAATGGATATTAGGGGCAAGGATCCAATTGCATGGTGGTGAAACTCATGTCTAGCTCGCACCACTAATTAACCATTTCAACATGTTTGATACCCGGTTGTAATAATGCTACTAAAGAAGAAATGGTCTTATACATAAATCCCATTTACCCCAGATTTCAGCTTCAGCCTTTCTGATTACCCTATTTTCTCAAAGATAGCACCGAATAACCACTTCTTTAAACAAATTACCACCTTGTTCACAAAACGTGAAGACCAATTAACCGTGACTGCGATGCCCACATTTCACAAGCCATGAACATAATTCCAGCATTATATACATTTATTTTTCAATTCGTATGTTATAGTCATTATTTTCCGGATTCTATGGATTCCTTGCTATTTCCTTTCCTTATTCCTTGCATGGGATGTGACGGTTGTTACGTCTCTTTCGTAGACGAGTCCCTAAACTCCACATGTGGTTGTTCTTGCCCGTAAATTTTTCGCCCACCATGCGAAAACATCCGGATTTTAATGCCCACCAGCCGAGGGCATTTTGGCCACCAGCCCCATTTTCCATTGTTTCGTTTTAGAAGATTCTGACCACATTGCACAGTGGTCGACAAAATTATCGCGAACCACATTGATGTTTCAATAGTTTTCGTTTGAATTGTCGACGGTGCTAGACTTTTCATAAAACGCGCTTCAGTATTCTCAAAACCCCAAGACATCTCGGTGGAGCTTCCAAAAGCAGCCACTCACGGCGCGACCTCGCATGCATCGCTCAGCTTGAGGGCCGAGGACCTGACATATACTTCATTCTCACTCTCGGCATTACATATATGCACTCCACGCACTTGACACTTGTCATTCAAGTACACTCACTGTTTGATACAAAATGTCCATATGTCCAAAATCCCAAAATCGTCTTGTATCCCGCACCGCATCCTTGTGAACCACCTACATTCCGCTAGGCGTAAAACATGGTCTCAGATTACTACGGTGCTGTAGGGACAATCGATGCATTAACTGCTTGGCGACAACCTCGCACCAGTCTTCAGCGCATCTTCACCGTTCAGAAGATTGCAGACTTCGCAGCAACAATAGTTAACAAAGCCAGCACAACCGTTGAGGAGCAGCAATCCACGGCGAATACTCAAGCGAAGGAGGGTCACTAGTTCATGCACACACACATATTAGACGAATCAGACAGCTGCTGCAACCTTCACCGCAAATGGTAGAACACTGACGAATCCGACGGCCAACCTTGTGACGGATCTCTCAACCTCGGTGATCCCTTCGAAGACCAGTATCAGAAGCTGTCAAGACTCAAGAACCTCATTACCCATCTAATCCAACAACTCAATCTGGCTATGGAGGAGTTTTGCATTTCTGGTACGCGTGAAGTGAAGAATCTACAACTTTTGAATGAATCTCACATTTGACCGGCACTCCTCCAGCCGTTCAATCCTACAAATTCCGAAGGACCGACGGTCAGGATGTGGCTAACGAGTTTGGAGGTGTACTTCACCGCTACTCGGTTCAACAACGACAAGAAGAAAATTGACCTCGCGGCCTCGGTTTTGGCAGGACTTTAAGTGGGTCTGATCTGAAGACCATCCAACACCAACACGATACAGGTGGAGCAACATCAACAACTCATACGATCACTCTAACATCGTGGAACACATGCATAATACATCGCAAGCAAATTAATCTGAAGTGGCATGACTCTCTCACACCATCGGAAAACACTAAGTGACTTCATGCACTCTACTCTCGTTCATTTTGGGACGCTAAACGATAACTCTGACACACGGCACAGACTCCAAGGCCTACGTCAGCAAACCAACATGGTGTAGTATTCCCGGAGTTTCCGTCAAATCATCACCGGTGTTTACCTCAACTCCAAGGAGCTCCATTTCTGCTACAATGGCGGCCTCAAGCGAGATATCCGGCGAGCAATCGGCATTTTTGGCATCCCGGATGACCAGCAGACGCTCTATGCCAATGACCCGATTTTTTGGACGAGATCAACATGTTACTCTTATAACAAGACCCGTACCTCGTTAGGTTGTTTGCAAAGGATTACAAGGAGTTTGGCGGGGTGCGACAAGACCAAGTTCTGGTTCAACAACCCTACTCGCCAAGTCGTCGTTTCCACCTAACAAAGAGCGATGAAGCATGCTGTTGGAGAGATACCATGAGAATGGTTGGGATTGTTTGAGATTGCCAGGATACAAACCTTTGCTATTGCTTGACTTTGCCTATCTGACAGCATGGCAATTCATCTCGTTTCATCATCAGCAAGCTCAAGTGCTACCCAGACCCAAGCACGTTTTGCTTGCCATTCTTAGATCGAGTAGAATGTAGGAGGTTCATAGGGATAAGGTGTAGTATAAAAGATGATTGGGGGACTTAGGACAAATGGATAATTCGCATTCAGCAATGAGTGTTATTCGATGACAAGTGTCAAGCACATATATACAGTCAGAGTTTACACAGCGGAAGTGGTTTGAGTTGTTGCAGCAAGTTTAGGTTCTTTGCTGCTTGTACATAGATCTCTGTACTCAGCAAGAAATCATGTACTATCTTGATCCAATGAAAAACAAAGGAGCAAAGCTGAGAAATGAATATCTTGTTTGATAGTACAAAATACAAAGTACAAGTGTCAACCTTCACACAAATATGTACAAAGCATTGAGCTGCCTGGCATCCCAGAAGGGACAGTTCTTGCTAGGCCTTCATGGCTATCGACGCAAGGGATCTTGGCACTGCCGCCGTCTTCAAGGTAGCCTAGTCTCCAGGTAGTTAGGCGTCCTCATCCCAGGTTGGCACGAAAGTGCTAGTCTTACAGTGGTCTTCAGAGCAAACTCTCACAGAGTCTTGAGTTCGGCACTCTGGTAGGCACTCTTGTAGCCAATGAGACGATGATGACAGAGAAGCCGAAGTCGGAAACTCTTGAAGTACGCAGGCTGCTGTGTCTGAGAGAGTTGTTGTTGAGGTGTGCCAGGGCTGCCGCCTTATACACATGTGATCCTTGCAAGTTGACCGCCTTTGAGGAGAAGCTTCCTCATGTATGGTGGCAACAGCCACCTCTTGACATTGCAGGTATGAAGCTTCCTTGCAATGGAAGCCTCCTCCAGTTCTTTGATGTTACTCAGTTCTGGAATCAACCTTTGGGAAGCTTCCTGATGAAGGAAGCTTCATCCAGCTTCATAGTGGAGTTTCTTGATCAGGTGGCTTCCTCCAAAAGCAATCCTCCTCCACCGTTGATTATGCTGCACAGGTTGATGAAGATCGTAGATCTCTGCTTCATATCTCGTGCATGTTAGAGATGATGAAGTAGATGTTGCTCTCCAACCTTTGATGCACGTAGGCTATGGAGGTTTAGATAATCATGCCTTGTGTGCCTGTACAGCACTGTGCAGTGTGTAGGTCACCATCTTCCTCCGAGTTGGTGAAGGGCATGCGCTACCTCGTGCGCATGCCGACATACTATTTACTAGCCGGGCCCTTTTGCACCCTAAGGGACCGGACAGCAGAGAAACATCTGTGATTGTCAGCCACCGGTGAAGAAGATTGTCAGCCAAAATGAACCTGAAAAAGGTACGAGATAATCCATAACTCCTTCTACGGTCCTTTGATTACAGTAGCAACTGCATTGTTGTGGAGCAGTAAACCAGCGCACTACTTGAACACTCCAACACTCCCCCTCAATTGGTGCGCTGGTGAAACGGTTCCATTTCACTGCTATTGATCTCCAAAAAACTCCTCGAGCGGCTTCCAAAAGTCTTTATCGATAAATTGGAGCGGAGCCGTGTCTTCGGTGACAGCTTGAGGGAGAAAGAAGTTAATGTCGGCTTCAGGAGCGGAGAGAAAAGTATTCTCCTCGTTTTTTGTGCTGTTGGCTGCCGGGACCAATGTGGAGTCTACTTGGGGTGCCGTTGGACTTGTCTTGGGCATGTCAAAGCAAAGGAAAACTCCTGGGTCGAGTTCGGACCACTCCAGAAAATCATTGGTTGCCTCATGAAGAAGAAATTCCTCCAATGAAATGGGCCCACGAGGTTCAACATGAGCCTCGAAATCAACTTTCTCATGTTTGGTCTCGGCCAGCTGCTGATGAGTTGGCGCAACCTGTCTGAGGTTCAGAAAAATCGTTTCTCGACCTCCCCATGCGTCTGGAGCCGCTTGAATACTACAAAGCTCGCCAGGAGGGTCGTAAGAGGCCAGTTTCTCACGTTCAATCGTGTAGGCACGATTCCTCCAGTAATAGCAGCTGAACAGTAACTTGTTGCTTGGCAGACCGGTTTCTGTCCCGGCAGCCTGCGAGTTGACGACTCAGTTTCACTTTCCTGAGTCGCACTGTCTGCCAAAATGGTTGGTGGCGGACGAGTCCACGCGATCGGGGGCATGTCGTCGATAAACGCCGTGTGAGTTTTGCAAGTTTTTGTATGACACGCGGACTTAGCCGCGTAGTCGAGCGGGCCAGTCGTGCAGCCGCTGTCAATGATGGTTGCGACACTGATTTTTGTGCTGGTGCCATCGTCCTTTGCAGCCACACCATTTTCTAGAGGTGGAACCCGTTCACGCACAATGGCAGTGGTTGCTCGCTTGCCGGCTTGCTCGCCTGTTAGCTCGCTTGCTCGCTTTCTTGCTGGCTCACCTGCTAGCTTGCTTGCTCTCTTTCTCCCTGGCTCGCCTGCTAGCTTGTTTGTGCGCTTTCTCGCTGCGGACGTCAGCAGCGAGTGCGCCTGCGTACTTTGCCGCAAAAGGCTGCGTGAGGCATCCCCAACTATGCGCTGTTCCGACGTCGCATTCGCGCTGACGTTTGGCGTAGCCGGAGCTACTGATGCGGTTGTTGCCGAGCTGCCTTTGCACCCTTTTGTAAGTTTTGCTTTGCACGTTGAACGCGAGTGCCGCCGGCCAATGGATTTTGGTGTGGGATCCACCGGAACGCAAAAGTCTGCACTACGGAAGCTGTGTTATGACCTAGAATATGGCAGCAGAAGATGTTGCTATGAGCATACTTTGTGGTAGAACTGCTGCTCGCAGATTCTGCTTACTGGCAGAAGTAAATTTAGCTACTACGGGGGCATTCAAGACAAGTTGTAGGCCACTCCTACAATCCGGGTTGGTGATTTTTTGCTTAGTGCAGTGACTGGCACGACGGCGTGAGCCGTGGTTGCTCCACTGAAACTCGGAATGGGAGTTGCTCGTCGTACATGTAACCAAATAAGGGAGGACCGAGGATGTAGACGTAGGATTCACCGTATCACTCACATGTGAAGCTCCCCTCTTGCTCCCCTTCTTTGTTGCACGTGCTCATGTCACCTTTTTGCACACCAAAAGACAAGATCCACCAATTGAAGGCAGGCTGAAAAGCGATGTCGCTTTTTTGTAGCTGATATACGCCTTCCTTGAAGCCTGAGGTGCCTTGGCACAAGGAGGTCCATTTCGTCGGCTTCCATGACAAAGTTGTTGGTTACCAAGGGAGTCCCGTACTCCTTGTCGGTTTGGAGCTCCACATGTAGACCTTGGGTACTCTTTAGGCATTTATTTGAGGTGGAGCTGCATCATGCCGGTGGAGCGGAGATGACCTTTGGCAAAGGTTTCACATTCATGAGTTTTCAATGAGATATGATCCTTCATGCTCATGATGCGCACTCCTTGCTTCATCAATTCCCCAAGTGAGAGGAGGTTGAAAGCAATCTGAGGCATGTAGAAAAATGTCACTATGTGTAACTTCAGCTCCATTGAACCCCGTCAACATCATCTCTCCTTTGCCTTTGATAGGCACACGCAAGTTGTTTGCTACATTGACGCAGCTCTTTTTGCAACTTTGAAGGTGTTGGAGGCACAATTTGTCAAATGTGAAATGTGATGTGCACCCACCGTCGAGGTACCACACGTCCCTTGAGCAAAGTTGCTTGGTACTTGGAACATCCGAGGCATAAAAGACAAATCCTGAAAAGTCAAACAGCTTCTTTTGCACTCCACTTTGTACCTTCTGCTTTGTTGACTGCAATTGAGCCTTTACTTCCTCGTCATCACTGTCACCCTCCCCCTCACTTCCTGATTGGCTCTCCTGTTTTACCTGTTTCTCCTCTCTCATCCGCTTCCAGCAGTCCTTGACCTTGTGCCCTTTCTTGCTACAATATGGGCACACGATTATAGGTCGTGACCCTGGCTTGTACTTGTCAATTCTTGGACTGGATGAGGATGAGGCTGGCTTCCTCATAGGTTGACTCTTCCATGATGGCTGAGTAGAATTGACGGCGGCACCGGCACCTTCATAGGTGGCTTTCAAAAATATGCGCTCTTTCCCGTTTACCAAAAGACAATCACGTTGCTCAGTGAGCAACATCTTGCAGATGTAGGTCTCTGTCACCTCTGCTTCATGCTTGAACTTCAACACCTTACGCATGTCATCCCAGTCGCCAGTCAAGCCATTGAGGAGGTAGGTCACAAATACAGGTTAAAAAACGGGAGCATCAGTCACTCCTAGCTGGTCGCGAAGTGACTTTGCCTTGTTGATGTAGCTCTCGACGCTGTCAAAGCTGCTAAGCCTGATGTGCGACTGATCAGTCAAGAAGTGGGACTTGAAGGTGGAGTCGCCAGACATGTAGGTCCTCAGCACATAGGACCATGCTTGGCATGCTGGCTCAAGATTTCCCTCGTACATCCAAATCGCTGGTTAGATGCGAGCAGTTAGCTGATTGTCTAGCACCATGAATGCAGCTTTGGTGAATTACTCAAACTCTACCACCACTTGTGGTGACGACCCCGGTGGTGGAGGAGAGTAGTTCCCCTCATAGAACTTCCAAAGGTAGTGGATCTAGGCGACTTGCTTAAACTTGTGCGCCCAGTGGTGGAAGTCTTCTCCGTCAAAAAAATTTATAGAGATCTTGTATAGATGCAATGATGCTACTGATGCGGGCACGCTGTCCTCCAAGAGTTGGAAAGTTTTTCCTTGCATGGCCGCTAGTGGGCCTTCAATCGGGTTCTGTTGCATGTGAATGACTCGATTCAGCTGAATTTTCGGCATTGCCGCAGCTGCTACTGCTGCCGCTGCCGGCTGCGCCACAGTTGGCGACACATGTGCCTGAAATGGTGCTATGGGTGGCACCGTTGGAGCAACTTGCTGCTGCTGTGGCACACCTCCATGAACAGGTGCTCCAGGTTGTGCTACTCGTGGCTGCTTGTTGATCTTTGACTTGTGGAGGCTAAACGTCGCAAAGGCCGGTCGTGCTGCACTCTTGGAAGGAGACAGATGATGTTTGCTCCTCCAGATTGTACAGGGATGGTTTAGCGACACCAATCCACAAAACTTATACTTTTCTGCTAATCTTGTTGAAAGCTCTACCTATGCTCTGATACCATGTCAGAATTTGCACATTGGAAGTGGTTTGAATTGTGGCAGCAAGGTTAGGTGTTTTGCTATCTTGGTGCTTATCAAGAAAGCATGTATTATCTACATCTTATGAAAAAACAAAGGATTACAGTTGAGAAATGAATCTCTTGATTGACAGTACAAAATACGAAGTACAAGTATCAACCTTCACATAGCTATGTACAAAGCACTGAGCTGCCTGGCATCCCAAAAGGGAAAATGCTTGCTAGGCCTTCAAGGCTGTCGATGCAAGGGATCTTTGCACTGCCACCGTCTTCAAGGTAGCCTAGCCTCCAGGAAGTCAGGCATCCTCATCTCAGGTTGGCACAAAAGTGCCAGTCTTATAGGGGTCTTCAGAGCAAACTCTCACAGAGTCTTGACTTGGGCACTCTTCTAGGCACTCCTGTTGCCAAGGACACGATTATGACAGAGAAGCTGAAGTCTGAAGCTCTTGAAGTACCGAGGCTGCTGTGTCTAAGAGAGTTGTTATTGAGGTGTGCCATGGCCGCCGCCTTATACATATGTGGTCCTCGCAAGTTGACCGCATTTGAGGAGAAGCTTCTCATGTATGGTGGCAACGGTCACCTCTTGACTTGGCAGGTATGAAGCTTTCTTGCAATGGAAGCTTCCTCCAGTTCTTTGATGTTACTCAGTTCTGGAATGAACCTAGGGGATGCTTCCTGATGAAGGAAGCTTCATCCAGCTTTATGGTGAAGTTTCTTTATCAGGTGGCTTCCTCCAGAAGTAATCCTCCTCAACCATTGATTTTGCTGCACAGGTTGATGAAGATCATAGATATCTATTTCATATCTTGGGCCTGTTGGAGATGATGAAGTAGATGTTGCTCTCCAACCTTGGATGCACATAGGATAGGCAGGTTTAGGTAATCCTACCATGTGTGCCTATGCAGCACTGTGCAGTGTGTAGCCCGCCATCTCCCTAGGAGTTGGTAAAGGGCATGCGCTACCTCGTGCACATGCCTACATACTTCTTTTATTCTAGACCCTTTTGCACCCTAAGGGGTTGGACACCAAAGAAGCATCTGGTTCAGGTTGAGGAAGATGGTCAGCCAAAATAAACCCAAGCAAGAGGCAGGTGTTGCACGCAAATCGTGCATAGGGTTGCATAGTAACCGAGAAAAGTTATTCATATTGGTATCTCTTAAGACGCTAAATAATTGCCCGAAATCTGGACCACATAATGGAAGGTTTGCCATGAGAATTTACATCATCCATGGAAACAAAAACTGGCTGTAAATGGACTGCCAAACTGTCACCCGCATTCGTTCAGACTAAAATTTTTGTTGCCCATTGTGTATGGTTTAGGCGAAATCATTCTAAACTACATCAAGCTACGCTAGTTTTTTCCCCAGCTTTTGTGGATGTAAAAGCGAAAAAAGAAACAGCCAAAAAGTGAACGAATGCGCTTGAAAGTATAGTATTATGTATAACAATTCACCAACATATTGAAGAAGAACCTCAGAAGGTATTTCTTCTCTTTTATGAATATGGTTTTATCTTATGATTGATTTGTTTAGATGATGTTTAATTGTTCTTGTATTGTGAACATGCTAGTTTCACACGTTTATTATGAGCTTCACTTCATAAAACATTATCCTTGAGAAATTAGGATGAATCTTGAATGTTTCCTTATATTATAAAAAATAATATGACGTAATAATAGGCATAATGTGATTCATTTACCTTGTTTAATGACGATGGTTGAATTTCTTTTCTTTTCATTGCATTTTGACCCTGCTTGAAGCCGGATTCACGAGCCTCAAGAGTTCAGCTTTACAACTAGTTATTTGAAACAGCACAGGACGAGGCCAAGGGGGAGCAACTGGAGGGCCTAAACGTACAGTCCGCACCATGCTATCGTAGCGTCAGAGTGCTCATTCCGTACTATCCGGGGTCTGTCCGGAATTCAAGGTCGAAGTCTGTGATTTTTTTTCGTCTGGGCCGACCTCACCTTGGCGTCCGCGGACGCGGGGGGGGGGGGGGGGGGGGGGGGGGGGGGGGGGGGGGGGGGCATACATTCCAACTGATTCTTGCGCCCTGATTGGTGGATATGGCAAAAAAACGACCAATCCACCAATCACGATTTTCTTGAAGCATCTTTTGGCCATGAACCGATTGTAATAGGTTACTACGTAACCCAAAAAGGTACGATAAATCCATAACTCCTTCTACAGTCCTCTGATTATAGTAGCAACTACACTGCTACGGAGGAGTAAACCAGCGCTGTAAGAGAACACTCCGACATATACAATGCCAAGAATGAGAATGAGATGAATGCCGGGTCCTCAACACTCGAGCTGACCAATGCGTGCAAGGTCACGCTATCAGTGGCGCTAGGAGAAGCTTGGCCGAGAAGTTGGGGGGTTTTGAGAGTATCGAAGCGCATCTTTATCAAAGTCCAGCGCCGCAAAAAATTCAACAAAACAATATCAAAACAAGATATTACATCATATAGTTTACTAGTGTTGATATTGATGGTTGGTGGCATTTTTAGAAAGTTGTGTGCGATGTCTTGTTTATAACATGACAAATTTGCATCGTCGAACCCGTTCGTTTTGGAAGTTGTGTACGAGCATGATTGAGCGGTAGTTCCATGGTCCATTCACACAACACATGATGGTGGTGTGTATTACACACCGTGTGACGGTTGCGCGCGATGAACATCAAGCGACGAGGACGAGAATGCCGACGGGTGTTAGAGAGGGAGGGGAAAGGAGTGGGGATCAATAGTGTATTGAGACTTTAGCTCATGCAAAGGGGTCTTCGTCAAAGTTGTACAATGGCATCTAGAGCTTTCTAGGGAATTTTCCCTTCCGCGTCACTCTGTGATTCATTGTCATCAACGACCCAAGTGGGGAAACTTGAACATTTTACGTCTCCGAGGGTCCACGCTCATTTTTACCTCGTCCTTGTACTGCATCCTGAATAAGAAGGTATTAGCTAGAACTCGTGAATTCGCAACAAGTTTTCCGGCTCATGAACTCGGATTTTGTTTGAAACAAACTCAATTTATGTTTTCCATGCATCGGCACAAAATTGTCGTGTGTGAGGCACAATCGGTGATTTTGCGCCAACTTCTCTCACACAACACTCGATTTCACTCTCACTCTATTCATCATCCTTGCTCGCTCTTCTGCGCAAGGAGGGCGAGCCAAGGCAAAGGCACGAGGCCATGAGCCTTGCCCTCGAGGCCCTCATTGCCTTGCAGCCGCCGATCGAGCCACCAGCTCAATCGGTGGCTGGTCGCTGGATTGCGGGTGGCCGACCGGTCACCTGACCGGCAGTTGGCCATCCAACAAGTCGGCCGCCAGCCGGCCAGCCACAAGGGATTGGCTGGCCACCGGCCAGCCCTTGCACTAGCGAGGGGTGGTTACGAACCACCCCTTGGCAAGTGCTGGATGGAAGGGTCAAACTGATCCTTACGCTACCTTCCTCCCCACTAACTATGAAACGTCCCGGTTCATTCCCAACAAGTAGGAGTGCAAGCTAGAGAGACGTCAACATTGTAAAAGACAATGGATAGTTTAACTCATCAGCTAAACATGAACACGTGCATATCACTTTGAAGTAAGCAGTACCTTGTCCGTCAGCATGGCGAGTGGCCTTCCCCTTTAGGCTAGAGCGCTCGCGCGGCAACCATGTTGGGCGCCCCCAATCTCCTATGGTCGTTGTCCATGAATGTGTTCACTATTGCCACATTCAGGTGATGCTCATGACCATGCGTTGATTTTTGCAAGCTGCGACCTCGCTCCAATACTCGTTGACCACCCCTGTGGGTAGCCACAATTCGGGCTCCCATGAGTTATGTTCAAGTCCATAACCGGCTCAATGAACGAGAAATTCCCTAACAATCTGTGACTAGAGAGTGCATTTTTGTTACTATAGGAGGCAAAGGACCTCGTATTGTCCATCGGTAGGAAGGAATGTCAGTAGTTCCTGAAAGGTTTCCTCTCCAGTGTATAGAGTAAGCATGCTCATATGAAAAATATCACATATCTTTATACTTGGTAAAAGTAGCAATCGGTATGCACTGGCTTGATGTGTGCAATGATGGAAAATGGTCCAGTCCAATTTGGTAGACATTTTTGCGACCCTGGCGACTTCAGTCAAAGGTCCTTAGAGCTAAACAACACATTGTCGTTGATGTTAAATGAGACTTCATAGCGACTTTTGTCACCATATGCCTTTTGTCGTTGCCGAGCTGCTTGAAGGTGACGCTCCGCTTCCTGAAACATTGAGTCTATGCCCTTGGCAAAGGCTTGAGGAATTGGATCTTGTCCTTTTATGCTCTCAATCTTCACAAGTAAAGAGGAAACCACTAGATTCCAACCATTGTTTAATACGAATGGTATGAACTGAGTGAACCTATTCACCGAGTTGTTCACCACAAACTCTGCCATTGCACGGAATTTGTCCAAATGAATTATAGTAGGATCCAGTCACATGCAAAGCATCTTTGCTATGTTTTGATTCATGCACTTTGTTTGTCCATCAGTTTGAGAATGAAATGTTGGCGACATTTGAGACTCACCACCAAAGTACTCTGGTATCTTTTGCCAACAATTACTAGCAAACATTCTTAGATGATTGGGGATAATGTGCAATAGCAAGTCGTGGTACTTCATGACATCCTCAAAGAAGAGACGAGAGGTATCCTCTGTGTTCACTTCAATGGTTGGAGAAAGAAAATGTCTCATGTTTTTGTGAAGATCCACAGTCTTTACTGTTGCATCGGGATCACATGTCGTGTCCTTAAGACTAGTGATAACGTCCATGCTGACGCACTCCTATGGAATTCAAGGCATGGGAACGTGTTGGAGGAGTCCAACAGACATTTTGTCACTAGCCTTGTTCCAAAGACATGGGGCGCATGTCATGCAATACTTATGAATGTCAAAATTCCATCTTGGTCACCAATAGTAGTCAGAGAGTGGTTGTGGAATTTTTTGAGGTCCCACATGACCTGCCACCGGCGAGTCGTGGAATTGGGCACGGCTTTCTTGTGGCGGCGTGGGAAGCAGGGATGAAGTGCACGAAACATTGCAGAGGTTGATTTTGTGGCATAGGGCGCCGGTACATGCAAGAGTGTATGACTCTATAGTCCACTGTGTGAGTTTCTTCAGCCTGTATCACCACCACTCTGAACTGTGACAATGAGAGTGCCATGGCCATTGCAGACAGTGATGGAATTCATCAGACGTACACAAAGAATGTCAATTTGGATAATTTTTATGTGCGCACTTTTTTTCATGAGAGAAGCGTCCATATTGTGTGGGTAGAGACTCTACAACGACTTGTTGATTTCTTGACCAAGGCGGTCAGATACGCATTGTTCAAGAAATTCGTTGGTCTAGTTGGTCTGCATCCATGAGTGCATAGTTAAACATATGGAAGTTCTTTTTCCTCATCTTGCTCCTTCTATGCCCTTACCCTTTGTGATCTCATCATTGTAATGTTTTGGCTTTGCTAGACCGTGGAGGGAATGAGGGTATGGAGGAGCTTGACTTACTGTGTGTAATGTGGATGCATGATCTATGCATGAGCATTTGCATTGGTGCCCACAGGTCACGAGGGAGTGTTGTGAATTGCACGTGCACTGTCTCACTGATTCGTACTGTGACCTCTCAGCTGTTGTACATGGTCGTGTAGACGATTGAATTGGCAGACTTTGACAATGGCAGGCACTGAGAGATGGAAGGGATGTTGTACTGTTTGAGAGGCATGGTTTCTGTCTCTTCGTGTGGAGTCTCCTACTGTTAGCAGTGTACGGCTAGCTCCACTGGCTGCAGCCGCCGTCACTCATGTCAGCAACATTCATGGACAGTTGTTCTGAGTAGCATGAATTTGTGTAGGTTCTTGCATAAAAAACTACTATGTGTTGTTTTTTACCTTAGTCTGAATGCACGAATGGAATTGTAGTGTGATTATTTGGGTATGGTCCTGATTTCAAGGAAATTTTAGAGCATCCTTATTTGGGGCTATCACTCCTTTGGCAAGGCTCATCAAGAAAACCCCACAGGCCATAAAATAATGCATTTTCCTGATTGGGTGATAGACTGCGTAACAAGAGTCACAGAGGTGCAGGTCGAGGTTAGTCTGGGAGGGGTCTCACTCCACACCACATTCTTGTTTTTAACTTGGCTATTACTCATTTTTGTTCGTGTGTAAATGTCGATGACCTTGAACTTGTCACTATGGCTCACCATGATGCTGGGCCACTCGACGGCTACTTGGACAGCATCATCGCCAGCTGGAGCGCCCTCACGTGCTCTCTAGAGATTTTTTGGTGACCGCCTCACAGGGTACGCTTTCTCGGTGGCACTATCCTTGCTCGATCATGATCTAGTTGTGTAGAGTTTTCATTTCATCACCTGGTGCTTCTTCCAGTTTTTTAATTGGACAACCAAGGAGCCCGTATGCCTGTCGCGTTCTCGTGAGCTATTGTTTTGGAGCTTTCAGCTGGATTGGTCTACACCCAGCAATTGGTTGGACTTGTGCGATATGTTGTGTGCATGTGAACGAGACACTTGTGTTCATACATTTATAACTAACTTTGATGTTTCAAAACACATTTTTGTTGTCTCTCAACCGTTCAAAGTACCGTTTGTCATGTCTTGTTCTATGCAACGTGCCCTTTTACACAGAACATTCCTTAGGGGGGTTCCTTACTCATTCATGGTATCAAAGCTATAAAGAGGCAGAACATCTTCCTCCCACCATACAGCACACAGCATAGACGACGAAAGCAGCTGGACTGGGCTGGGCTAGGCTGGATGGGACGTACACTTCCTAAAAATGTGGAGGCCCTGAGCTGAGGACTCATGTAGTCATCCAGCAATGTTGGAGGTAAAATGCTAACAAAAACTTTTTGGCACTTTCCCTTGTCGCGATTGCTTTCTTGCCAGCCACATGAATTAGTGGTGGTGGTATCTTAGGCTGCCTCTACAACATCAACAGCTACTACCGCGATGGCAGCTACATCCAGCTGCCTTCTTCATAGCGTGCACAACTACTTGAAACGGCACCATCAGTAACAAGTGTAGCGATATCAGCAGCAACACCAGCAACACCAGCAACAATTATGGCGCCAACCCCATTACTACATTGCATTATCATGTAGCAGTTGCAGTAGTAGCAGCATCAACCACACTAGCAGTAGCAAAAACAGAAGCAATAGTTGACCTCTCCGTAGCAACTACAGTAGCAACTATAGGAACAGTTGTAGGATCAGTATAAGCTTCAACCATACTAGCACCAGCAACTATAGCAGCAACTGTAAGAATAACAACAATAGTAGCACAATAGCAACAGGAGCAACAGTAGTAGTAGTAGTAGTAGTAGTAGTAGTAGTAGTAGTAGTAGTAGT
>SZWC01014682.1:24738-39024 GCA_023375785.1 Penium margaritaceum
GAGCACGTGTAGTGTGCTGCCGCAGCTACACACGTGCGCAACAACAGTAGTAGCTGCGCACGTAGCAGAGGTAGCTGCAGCGGCTCCAGCTACTGCTGCCCCTTGCTTGCAGCGGGAACCTGCCCCGAATCTTCGCACTACAAGCTCGCTCGGCGAGCTCGTCGAGCGAGCTCGCTTGGCGAGTGAGCTCGCTTGGCGAGCTCGCTCGACGAGCTCGCCTAGCGATCTTATTCGACGTGCTCGCTCAAAGCAAGGGTCGAGCCAGACCGAAAAAAAGGAGGGGGAGAGGATAGAGGGGGGGGCTGAAGTGGGACACCCGAGAAAACCCCAAAGGGGGCACCCGAGGAGGTGGCACCATCACACAAAAAAAAGGAGAAAGAGGACAGAGGGGTAATCGAGTGGGGCGTTCGAATAGGGCCCGAGAAGGGGTACCTCACTCGCGCTGAGCATTCAATGAACAAAAAAAAAGGGAGGGGGTGAGTTTTGTTTTTTGTTTCTTTTAATCTTTTACCTATTAGTGTGGCATGAGGCCACTACCGTCGGCTGACAACGGGAACCGCTGTAGCAGCAGCCGTCGCAAGAGTCGCAGCAGCAGTAGCAGCTACGAAGATGGCTTGACGCCACAGTCGTCTATTGACGACGGCACCCGGTGCAGCGTCAACGGCACCGAAGGCGACTTGAGGTCGCACGTTGCAATAGTTGCTCCATCGCTACCGGGTGCAACATTGTAGCAACACACTGCGGCTGAGGTTGTCGCCGTGACTGATGACGTCACAACCCGTCTGAGTGACATTACTGCATTCGTATCCCTCCACGTGGTGCTTTGCGCCACCGGGGTCAAGTGTGTGAGACTATCACCTACGCTCAGCTCTTGACATGAGCTGCGTAGTATGGCCGTTGGCATTGCCAACGCCGTGGTTTGCGCCCGAGCCTCAACTATGGCAGCCGCCACAGGCACATGTTGACATGGTGTACCCCTTGCCATGAATGCCGTTGAGCGTACTCCCTGGTTCAACCACTGAGGAGTGGTCGAACACCTGATCTGAATTTAGACTTGGATTCCTTGTAGTTTTCCATGCAGGATCGAGCTTGGAATCGCTCGATTTGAGTGAGTATTCAGAAGGTTAGCCTAGCCCGAAAATCGGGTATTGGGCGGGTGGAATCTGGTACCCGCCATGGGTGGCGGAACAATCCACCGCTAGTGATCCGAGTTCAATCCTAATGGGCTCCAAATCCACAAGGGGCATGAATGAGGTACCCATAAGGACCTCCTTGACCAGGGTGAACTTCTCCTTGACTTCTGGGCGAGGAAAGGTGCTTTGACGGGTCATCGTCGACGCGCCTCCCGTCGCCTAGAGTGCAAGGCTAGGTGGGCGGCTCCACCAAGGATTACTTTCACGGCCGTAGGAGGGGCTCTACAGCTTCGTTTTAGGCGTGCTTGGATGCGTTGGAAAGCTTAGATCACAGGCTATAAGGATTTGATGTAATCTCACTATGCTAACTAACAAAAACGTGTTTCTATTGAGAACTATTTAATGCAACGTGTTCTGTCCACTCTTGCCCGTGATCCTTGTGTTCCACACTCTTCACAATTGGTGTCCATTGGCTGCCCAACATTGGTAGCGTGCTTCAGTGAGAGCTAGGCATCCTTGAGGGTGCCTCCAAACCCACTAGAGTCAACAGCACAGTGGTCGATGCAGCCGTGGCACGCGTATAACTTGTCTTCAGGGTTTTTGTGCTACTATTGTCGAGATAGGTAGCATGGCTGTCGCCAGTGTCGACAACGCCCTCCTGGGTAGCATCCCCCTTGGGTACGATCCTCCCCACCTCCTCCTTCAATGGATACGTCACCGAGTGATGCCACAGCGCTTCTGCGTGGTGATATGGCCGCCCTACACATGGAGGTCCGGAACCTCAAGTGCATGGTCCAGCAGCTCCTTGACCACATGACTTCCGAGTGAGCTGCCACCCCGCCGCAGGTGTCACCTCGCACATCATCTTCATTTTCCTCCCGATCCTACATCCCTTCCCCCAACGATGCTAGTATGCTAGATCTCTCATCGACATACGTCACCCTTCGCTCCGTCTTGGAGGCTATCGACATCATACCGACGGACGGACCCTCAGCCCCTGGCCGTACCGCTCATTCTTGCACTCGTCATACGTGGTGGCGAGCTGCTCGTTTTGCACGTCGCTCACAGGTAGCACCATGAGATGTGGATGTGGGAGGAGTCACAGGTGACAAGACCCCCTCATCTCCTGTCCATGGGTTGGTGTACCGAGTCCGCACAACTCCTGCCGAGGTGTCAATCGTGGAGGGGATGGTTTTTCCGCTGACGACCTCGGTGGACTTCGGCATTGGTGAGGCGACTGCTATACAGTGGAGGATGGCTGAAGCGGATGATGCTAGACATCAAAATTAGCTAGCAGAGAGTTCGGCGGGGGGGGAAATTTGCCCCGATTGAGACTCTTTGTCAGAGGAGGATTGGTCCGATGCTGAGTCAAAGTCGGGGATGCACATGGTGATCGTTGATACCTTGGTGGATGACCTGACGATGGCCGATGCAAGAGCTACGCCTGACGATGTGCGTGCTCCTGTGTTAGCTGGTGTGGAGACAACTACCATGGTGCGAGGAGCAGCAACAAGAGGAGCAGGTGATAGAGATGCTGATGCTCGGCCCACAACAGACGCCCAGGTGGTCCCGACATATAGTGCTGGGCAGAAGGAGCAGGTGATGGACCGCCAGGATTAGGCAGACTTCCTCCATGAGGGTCAGTCTTCCGTCGTGGAGTGGTCAAACGTAGGGTCGGAGGCAGACGTAGAGGCCCAGTGCACTGCCGTTCTTGCAGTAGCCACGACACGAGCACGGGATGGCCCCTCGGTGACAGCAGGTGTCCGCGTGTGTGACGTGGAGGATGCAGAGCGAGCTGCGGACCTCCGGCTCATCGCTGCCCTGACCGGTGTCGCTAACACTGTGGAGGTTTCAGCTGTCAACACAACTACTCTCGTCTGAACTGCACTTCTTGTACCCGAGTGCCTACTCTCCGTGGTTGATGAGTAGGAGGCAGTCATGGCTAGAGCGGAGGCACACGTGCAGAGTCTCATGGCCGAGCTCCGGGAGGTGGTCTTACACTACGGATGTTCCAGCATGACGGGCTGTTGAGGAGTGTGTGGAGGATGTACACAGGCGTCTCGAGGCAGTTGAGTGGTCTCTATAGGATGCACGTCTGGGACAGGTGGATCTCAAGCAGCAGGTGGATGATGGGCTGTGCACCAGGGGTCGCAAGGAGCACCACGGCACTGACCGCACCTTTGATGACTGCGACGTCGCCACACATACATCTGTACCTACACATGCCGACGTCCGGCCAAGAGCTGACAGCCGAGCAACAGGTGTGTCACAAGCAGCAGGTACCTTCGTAGTAGCCGTTACTACAGCCCCAGACGACTTACTTGGTGACACATTGTCTTACGTTCACGCTCTACCAGCACCTCACGGCCCGACGGTACTTGAGTCAACGACTGATGCAAAGGACTTCGACTTATGCGACGAGCAGGCGCAGCTCCACTCCTTCTTACGGGGTGAGACCATGAGGCTACAGGAGGCTCTCGCTCATGCCAACGCGCACACGATCCAGGTCCACCGCTAGGTTTGTTCCGCGACTGACCGCCTATATGCCGCAGATGCAGCCAGCCGGTCGGCTGCAGCATCAGAGCTCGTCGAGCTCCACACGCGCCTCGACGCTATGGAGGCTGCGAGGCAATTTTTTTTTAGGAGGCCCTTAGCGCTACACTAGTCACGCGAGCAGACGGCGGTGCTCCGGGGTGAGGCTCCGTGCAAGCACATCCCACCAGCATCATCATCACCCTTGTTGTTGCTGTGCAAAGGTATGTGACCATGGGGGAGCTATGCTCCCTCCTGAGGGATTGTGTTGGGAGCAAGTATCAGCTTTGCTCATATTGTCAGCCTCTGCAGCCCAGGGGGAGAGTTGGTGTGTGGGCTTTGGCCTGACACTCTCTTGAGGATAGCGCGGTTACTTGGGGTGCGGCACAATGCTAGGGTCGAGGTTATGTTGGTCAAGACTCGCGCACCTAGTGAGTTCTACCGATGTGACATGGAGACCCATTGCCTACATGTGTTATGCATGATCCATGCATGGTGTGGTCGAGTCCCGGACACCTGGAGATATTTTTCTGGGGTCACGAGGAGACCTTGTTTCTTTGTCTCTCTTGCATGATGTTTGACACGTAGGTGTCTGATTGACTTGTTGCATGGTCGAGACCAAGGCACTTGGTGGGATGCACCATTGTCACAAGGAGACCTTGTGCTCTGGTATGATTGATTGGTGATTGCTATGGTTGGTTACCTGAGCCATCCTTCCTTGCCTTCGCTCAGACATGGTTACGTTGAAATTTGTGTCAGCCAGGGGGTGTGTTCATGTGTGTGGCTTCCACCCGTCACGAGCGACGGCCAGGAGAGTAGCACTACAGGAGAGCATGGTCACATGATCCCCGATGCGGACCCTGGAGGCACCGGCGCGTCGGCAAGTGGTGGACCACCCACTTGGAGCTAACTGACGACTGCCCCAGTGTCGTGGAGGCTGTCTCGGACCTACTTTAGTTTCGTGCAGCCTATCCTTGATGCGGACACAGCTGGCTCCGGAGCACAAACGAGTGGTGGCTCGACCCACCAGTAGCTACCAGAGAGCTGCCACGACGTCCTGGGTTCTTGCCGAGGTGCTTTGCGGTTTTTCTACAGACGCTAGAGTTTTCTCGGTGGATTGGCTATTTAGCCCAATTTGTATGTTTTGCATTCTGTCCACCAATCGGTACAGACTTTTGCGTGTGAACAATCATAGCGTCCGGCTCAAGATTCTTCATCTCTCGGTTCAGACGGCGTAGCGTTCTGATTTGTCCGTGCAAAGTTACGGCCAAAACAGTGCTTTTGGGTTCGTTTGAGGACAGACCTTTTCATGCCGCGTGCAACACCCGTCATGCGCGCAACAGGTATTTATGCTGTGGATCTGTCATTTTTAAAATCTCTCTGCAATTATGTTCAATGATGCGCTTCCCAACACTGTGTACGTGTCGCTACCCAAACCCTTGCAGTTTTATGCATGACTTGTGATTGTCGTCACACACTGACTGAGCATTGTTGCTTAGCTGAATGGCAAGCGGTTAGGAAGGTTCTAAGAAGTTTCTCAGAACTAACTAGTGTACACATTGGAGCACAGGCATTGTTGATTCAGCGCGTGGGGACCCACGCTCGTTGCTTAGTCTGCCCCCTAGTCTGGTGTACTAGAGTCTAGATCTAAGAGCTTTGGTTTGTTACTCAAAAGTGTGTGCGCCAGAGTTAGCACCAGACAGCAGTTGGAATGAAGTAATGACTGACTAGGAATGAAGAATGAGCAACCAACAGATACCCCTCCCAGTTCTAGCCTCACCTCAGCGCTGTGAGGCTTGTTACTCAGAAGATTAGCCAATCACGAAAATCTTAGCATTATCCTGTCTGGCAGAATTTCCTAGGTGAGACCTGTCAGACACCAGACAGCTCACAACCCGTTATGCCCCAAAACTGGGCCATACCAGAATAACCACGCTCCGATTGCAGTCATTCTGTCAGAATCAAAAGGAAAAACAGCTATGAGGAGTTATGGCTGCCCGAACCAAGGTGCCGGCTACACAGCTCTTAGGAGCCAACTATGACTACTGATTTCGTGACAGCCAAGGCTAGCTGCTGATGCAGCTGGTGGTACAAGGGTGTAATATCAGAAGCAAGAGGAGGAGGAGAGCCACACACTCAGCTTTATGGTGACTCATCCACTCTAACGAACAGCTCCTCATCGGCATCAGTGTCCATCCAGTCAGCCATCTACACAAGCATGTATGGGCCTACGAGCACCTCTCGTCTGGCTGATCTGTCCTTTCGAGCCCCCTCCACTTCTCGGTCTCCAGCTCTTGATGACCAAATGATCATCGCTGTCTGCCCAGAGACCTCTCCAGCCCACCTGGTTTCTACCCCTGTTCTCTTGCACCCCACAGGTACCCATGAATCTGTACCCATGTCCACTAGTACTCCTGCCTCTGTGCGTGGTCCTACCTTGACTCCTCCTCCTACTGCCACATCTAGTCCTGAAGCTCCCATCATTTCACCAACATCTTCTCACACTGCACCACCTGACCCTTTGCATTAATCCTCACTAGATTTGGTCGTCCATGTCCCTGAGCCTGAGGTGAGCCCCTCAAGCCCGGATTACTTGCGTGAGCCTAGTGGTCGTCTGAATAGTTGGTCTCTGGACTCCTGCGGGTTTCAGATCCCGCACCAGGCGCTCCACTCGTAGCGTCGGAAGTGGTGATCCCAGCACAAAGGCCCTAGTCCTGAGTATCTTCACAAATCACACAGAGATACCTCCAGCGTGCCCTGTAGGACACGATCTGGTCACTTGCGAGTTTCGTGTTGTTTGTGATGCAGCAGTTGACCTCGTGGTCGTCAGGCCCAGCTCTAAGCCGTGTGCACTTGCCACTCAGAGCTCTCCCTCTATGGCACCTTATCTGGGTACACTCAGGGAAGCTCTCTCATCAGAGGATGCACACGCCTGGTGGGCTGCATGCGAAGATGAGCTTTGTGCCATTCGAGAGCACGACGTTTACTAGCTAGTTGACCTTCCACCTGGGAGGAAGGCTATTCAGGTCAAGTGGGTTTTTCGAAAGAAAATGAAGCCGGATGGCCCACTGGGACGCGACAAGGCTCGCTTGATCTTCAAGGGCTATTCTCAGATCAAGGGTATTGATTACACTAACACCTTTTTACCTGTCGGCCGCATGACCTCAGCTCGCACTCTGTTTGGTGTCGTGGCTCAGCATGACTAAGAGCTGCAACAGATGGACGTGAGCAATGTGTTCCTCCATGGCTCTCTGGATGAGGAGATTTACGTGGCCCAACCACCAGGCTTTGAGGGTAGTGACAAGGTCTTTCCCTTGCGCAAATCCTTGTATGGCCTCAAGCAGTCTCCTCACTGCTAGAACAAGGAGATTACTGACACCCTGACTCGAGCAAAATATGTACATAGCGAGGCAGATCCCTCTCTCTTTATCCGACGGATGCCTGAGCGGTTCACCGCCATCCTGGTTCATGTGGACAACCTTTTGATCACGTCTCCTTCCATGGAGACCTTTAACGAGGCCAAGGCGGTCCTCCAAACTGCATAGAGGATGAAGGATCTTGGTCCTGTAGCAGTGTTTCTTGGCATGGAGATCGTGCCGAGACCGCAGACGTCGGACACATGTGCTGCATCAGGCCCAATACGCACGTGTTGTGGAGGAGCACTTCAATGACCTCATTAGTGCAGTGCCCACAACCTCCACACCTCTCCCACCTGAAGGGCAGGATGTCCTAAAGGTGGACGATCCCACACAGTTGGGGGAGACAGTGAATGTGACCTTGTACCTCCTTCTCATCGAATCTCTAATGTACCTAGCCACTACCACACGCCCCGGAATCGCTTCTGCCGTCAACCTCCTTACAAACTTCCTGTAGGCTCCATGTGCTAGAGCCCTCCATGCGGCTGTGCAAGTGGTGTGGTATGTGGTCTCCACACTGTACCTTGGACTCTACTTTCGCTGGAAGCGTTTGGTGGTTTTTTGCGGCAACACCGACAGTGACTGGCTTGGAGTCCAGATAGACACAGTAGCACCGGTCACGTGTTCCTCCTCGGTGGTACCACTGTGTCCTGGCGCAGCAAGAAGCAGGGCTGCATTACATGGAGCTTGTTGGAGGCAGATTATGCTCCTCTGGATGCAGGGGCTGCTAAGGCAATGTGGCTGCAGCGCCTGTTCCTTGAGCTGGGTCTGAGAAGATTCCAGGAAGCTTCCTAGCCTTTCTGCTTGCTAGCCTGACAGCACGGGTCTGGCTGGTTGACACAGAGGTCATGCAAGGGACAGCAAGGGTAGGGAGAGACACGTGCACTTGTATCTCAAGCTTCAACTGAAGTTAATGCAGAGAGAGATAACAAATGACAGGTCCACAACATAAATAGCCGCCGTGGCTCACAGCGGGTGGCGCACACGGCGGTGCCTGTCAAACCTGAACCGGCCCAAAACCACTGTTTTGGCCATAATTCTGCGCACAAGCGTCCAAACGGAGCGCCGTCTGATCCTACGGATGCACGACAAAAAGACAGACACAACGACTGGTCACACGCCTAAGTCCGGGAACAGCCGGAGAGTGTAAGAAAACAAACATGTAAATCAGCCTGGCAGGGCTGTCCACCGAGAAAATCCTGAAGACCTCCAAACGTAATCCGTGGGCTGTGGGAGCCCTCTGGTACACTGGGTAGGCTGCCAGGCTGCCTCCAGCGGGTGGAGCATCACCTCAGGGAACTCTGTCTCCAGCTGGGTCCGCCTCAAGGATCTGCACGAGCATGGACACGGCCAAGTGGTCACAACCAACTGTACAACTGTGTATGACTGACAACATCACAACAGGGTCAATCAGTGCCCGCCATTGTGCTTTGATGTGACAACCAGAGTGCTTTTGCCATTGCGGAGAACTCCGGTATCTTTCATGATTACAAGAAAAACATTGCGGTCAATAATCACTTTGTGCGAGATCTGGTGGAGTGAAACGTGATCGGCGTCATATGGGTCGGCACTGACATGCAGCGTGTTGATTTCTTGACGAACGCACTGGCGCGCGGGAAGTTTCAGGCGGCCATTCATTTTATTGACCTTCGCCCCTTGCATGAGAGTGGTTAAGTGTGAGGTGTGTCTCTATTTGTGTCACGATTGTTTTTGCACTTGTTGTTGCACTCGTTTCAGTGCTGCACATGTATGGACATGCGTACCATCGGGTCATGGGGGAGTGTTGTGATTTGTGACGTACTTGTCGACCTGTACAGTTTACTGTGACCACTCGGTCGTGTCCATGCCCGTGCGCAACCATGATGCGGACCCAAGTGGCACCAGTGCATTGCCTAGTGGTGGACTACCAGTTTGGAGATGACCAACGACCGCCCTAGAGTCGTAGACGTTGTCTGGGACCTTCTACATTTTTCTGCGGCACGTAGGAGTTTATTGGTGGACTGGCCATGGGCCCGATTTGCATGTTTTTTGAATTGTGTGTCCACCGATTGATGCTAGATGCATCCATGTGACCAGGCAAAGCATCCTGCTTGTAGTTATGCATGTTTAGATTCAGACGACGAAGCGTTCTGACTTGCCTACGCTGAGTTACTGCGAAAGCAGTGGTTTTGGGCCGGTTTTAGGACAGACCTTGCACTGCCACGTGCGACACCCGCCGTGTGCCGCGGCAGGTACTTATGCCATGGTCCTCTCATTTGTCATCTCTCTCTGCAAATGCTATTGAAGCATTCTGACACTTTGCCTTGTGTCTCCTAGCCAAACTCTTGCCGTCGGGTGTACGACCTGTGACTGTCATCACCGTCTGACCAGACACTGACACCGAGTCAGCGGCTGTGTTGCTAGGAAGCTTCCATGCATCTTCGCACCATGTACACTAGCCAAGATGTCAGAGTATGAGTGAGTGAGGCAATACACACATAAAACTACAGCACTCCCCCATGGTCCCCGACCCAACACTCAGTGCAAGAACAAGAGGAGATGGATCACATGTGCAACGAGGATGAGCGTCGAGAACCCTTGCAAGGGAAGAGTCACAGCGCATGCATTCATGGTAGGGACTCGACCATACTCACAGCCTTCTTGAACGAGTTGTGCTTTACCGCCTTGGTGAGGAATTCAGCCAATTGAGTCATAGTCTCCACCCACATGATGTGAACACTACCCTCATGCCAAAAGGAACACACGTAGTGATACTCATGATGGACACCATTGTTGTTGGCAATCTCAGCAGAACTTTTTTTTGTGACAATGCAAGGTGATGGAAGACACAGGCTGATGCAACTCATTGAACAAATAATGCAATCACACACTCTCACATACACCAATTTCCAACACCATGTATTTTGCCTCTGCTTTGCTGCGTGCGACACACTCTTACTTCCTGCTACACCATGACATTGCCGTACCTCCGATGAGAAAGATCCAACCAGTGTGGCTCTTCCCATCTAGGCTCCATGCCTAGTCGCAGTCAGTGTAGCCTGGGTCCACCACAGATGGCTCTCGACAGAATGTGAGGCCTCGGATTGGAGTGGAAACCACATACTACAACACGCGGACAGCTGCATCAAGGTGGAGATGCTTTGGGGCCTATGAGAACCGGACAAGGAAATTCAAAGCAAAGGCAATGTTGGCCTATGTGGTGGTGGCGAGAAACATGAGTGACCCGGGGACGCGGAGGAGTGACGTGATGTCCACCACTTCACCCAAGGTGTTGGCATCAGTAGCCTTCAGCTTTGCCAGCCCGTCAGGGGTCATCGTGGTGGAGGCGCTAGGTGTAGTTAGTGGCGAGACACCGACATGCATCTGCTACCATGCAAGCAAGGCATCCTCAACATCCATAGCGCCATACGGAGCAAGGATTTGGTGAATAAACCTTATGAGAGTAGCGAGATTCAAGTGACAAGAGTAATGAGCAAGCAAGCTCTTGGCACACGGTTGACCCGGCCACCCACTTGAGCAACTTGAAGTGGGGCCCGGCCGCCACCCCAGGGACAAACCAAACCGGTCGGCTAAAAGCCACCGCGGTCACTCACATCTCGGAGTGACCGAGAGTGTGGCCCCGAAGGATTAGCAACCCGGAGCAAGATCTACACAAATAGCATAGCATTCATAGTAGACAGACACAAGAATCCACATCAACCATGAGCGTATGTGGTGCATGCATCTCTCACGTAATCTCTCTCATGTTTCAGCCATGCAATGGCTAATCACCAACTGCTAAGAATAGCAAGAACTCTCTGGAAAAACTGAGCATGTAGGAGCCCACTCACATCTTGCACACGGCAGAGACGCTAGCATTGCGTGTCCCACAGTTTCATGTATGTTGAGTCACCTGCAGTAGTAGTGTGTGTAGATGGATGGAGTCAAGAGGTCACTTGCGTGTTTGTGAGACACAACCAACACTCTCCCATGACCCACAGATGAACAACCCACATACCACACAAAGAATTACAGGGAGGGGAACAAAAAAAAGTTGTCACATGAGCCTGGGGCATCGTGTGCACGCAACAAGCCAACCGCAGGCACTGCAGCCTTGAACATTCCATTGTTGAGAGTTTCGGTAGGGAAGTCTGCACGCTGCTGATGAGTGTCGACCCAGACGACCTGGACCTCTCCTGCAGCAATGTGCTCATGCACAAAGTGATGCTCAATGTTAATGTGCTTGGTGCGCGAACGATGCATGCCATCATGCTCAGCAATTGCCTTAGTGATTTGATTTTCGTAGTGCAATGTGATGGAGTGGATGGGTACGCAAAGTTGTAGCAAGCGAGAAAGACAAACACTCTCATACGTACCTGCACCAAGTGCGACATACTTAGCCTCACTACAGCAGCATACAACACAGCCCTATTTGCCTCTTTTCCATGAGACAACAGTCTCATCCACGAGAAAGATGTAGTCGGTATGGGTACGTGTGTTTGCATCATGAGCCCAGTCACTTTCAGCGTATCCATCAACAACTACAGAGGGTTGTGATTTGTAGCACGGTCCTACACACGCACTAGAAATTGCGCACGACACGTAGTGCTGCCTCGAGATGCTTCTGACGGGGCTGCTGGGAGGATTGAGCGAGGAGGAAAGATATCCAGCGATTGAGACATCCTGAGGTGGAACTCGTGATTAACAAGTGTGAAGCCCATGGCTGAGTTAGGGTATACAACGCTTACAGCAAGTCCTAATGCAATAAGTCTAGTGGGTCTAACAGCGGAACTGGCTGATGTGAGGATGCACTGGAGCGGGTTCGACATTGAGGAGCTGTGAGGACTGTGCGACACAGTTTTGTGTCAGTGAATGGAGTCTCCCTCCATGAGTGTACGGCTCTGGTACAACTGGAGGTGCATCGGTGACTGGGAAGAGACTCTCTTTCCAACAACCATAGTCAACTATAGTGCAGGCGGTGGAGAGGGATCAATGACAACACATGGAGGAGATTGTGCCAGAGTGTCAGTAAACAGTGTCCGAGCACTGAGAGGCACTGACATCGACCCAGATGACGTAGAAGGGGAAGACGCCAGTGAAGGACCAGATGGGGATGCAGACAAGGTGCTCAAGTGTGTGTGTTAGCACTGGACGACATGTCAAGCGAAGGAGAAGATGGGTTTGAGGAAGAGGGAGGCAAGTTAGAGGGAGGCACCCTAGCGAGACCAGAGGTTGGAATAGACTCATCCCCTCCATGCCGACGTAGCGAGGACAAAGAAGAGGGGGTAGCAACACAGGAAAGTTGCAAGGAAAGACGTCCTCAAAGAAGAGGGCATCACGCGAATCAACAACAGGGACGCGATCGGGGTCCCGGAAGCGCCAGGCTTTGGACATGGCCCGATGGATAAATGGAACGCCACAAGGATCACTTGGTTGTCAAGGGCTATTCTCATATCAAGGGCATCGATTACACTGACACCTTTGCCCATGTTGCCCGCATGACCTCACCTCGCGCTCTGTTCGGTGTGGTGGCTCAGCATGACTGGGAACTTGACGCGATAGACGTAAACAATGCGTTCCTCCAGGGCTCTCTACATGAGGAGATTTACGTTGCCCAACCACCAGGCTTTGTGACAAGGTCTGGCTCTTGCTCAAGTCCTTGTACGGCCTCAACCAGTCTCCTCGCTGTTGGAACCAGGATTTTACTGGCACCCTGACTTGAGTGAGATATGTACAGAGGGAGGCACATCCCTCTCTCTTTATCCGACGAACGCCTAAGCGTTTCACCGCCATCCTCGTCTATGTGGACGACCTTCTGATCACGTCTCCTTCCATGGAGGCCGAAAAGGAGGCCAAGGAGTTCCTCAAGACTACACACAAGATGAAGGATCTTGGTCCTCCAGCAGTATTTCTTTGCATGGAGATTGTCCGAGACTACAGACGTCAGACACTTCTGCTGCATCAGGCCCAATACGCACGTGTTATGGGGGAGCATTTTACTAACCTCCTTGGCGTATTGCCAACGGCCTCCACACCTCCCACACATGACGGGCAGGACGCCCTAAAGGTGGACGATCCTACACAGGTGGGGGAGACAATGGATGTGACATTGTACCTCCATCTAATCGTATCTCTCATGTACGTGGCGACTACCACACGCCCCGACATCACTTTTGCTGTCAACCTCCTTGCAAAGTTTGCACAACCTCCACGTGCTAGAGCCCTTCATGCGGTTATGCAAGTGGTGCAGTAGGTGGTCTCCACACCATATCTTGGACTTTGCTTTCACCGGTAGTGTTCGGTGGTTCTTGACGGCTACAATGATAGCGACTAGGCCTAGAGTCCAGATGGACGTAGTTGCATCGCATACGTGTTCCTGATCGGTGGTACAGCGGTGTCCAGGCGTAGCCCAAAGCAGGACTCCATTGCACGTAGCTCGTCAGAGGTAGAGTATGTTGCTATGGGTGCACAGGATGTAAAGGGAGTGTGGCTACACCGCCTGTTTCTTGAGCTGGGTCAGTCAGTGCCCGCCATTGTGCTTCGCTGTGACAACCAGAGTGCTCTTGCCATTACAAAGAACTCTGGTTTCTTTCATGCTTGCACGAAGCACATTGCGGTCAAGCATCACTCCGTGCGTGTTCTGGTTGAGCAACAGGTGATCTCCGTCATATGGGTCGGCACTCACATGCAGCGTGCTGATATCTTGACGAAGGCACTAATGCGCGGAAAGCGTCTACTCGCCATTAATTTTGTTGGGCTTTTCCCCTTGCCTAAGTGTGGTTGAGTGTGGGGTGTGTCTTTGTCTGTGTCATGACTCTTCCTACACTCGTTGTTGCAATTGTTTCAGTACTGCATGTGTATGGACATGCGTACCATCGGGTCATGGGGGAGTGTTGTAATTTGTGACATTCCTGTCGACCTGTACAGTTTACTGTGACCATTCAGCCGTGTCCATGCCTGTGCAGATCCATGATGCTGACCTAGGTGGAACGAGCGCGTCATCTAGTGGTGGATTACCAGTCTGGAGCTGACCGACGACCGCCCCAGAGTCCTGGATGCTGTCTGGAACCTTCTATAGTTTTTCTGCAGCACGTAGGAGTTTATCGTTGGACTTGCTGTGGGCCCGATTTGCATGTTTTTGCATTGTGTGTCCACCGCTTGATGCTGGATGCATGCATGTGACCAATTGTAGCGTCCGGCTTGTGATTTTGCACGTTTAGGATCAT
>SZWC01014682.1:56029-73451 GCA_023375785.1 Penium margaritaceum
AAAGGTGCCAAAACAACCTAATTATGTGCTTGGAAATGTTAAGAAATTTGGATCTGCGACGAGGGACAATAAATGCTGGAGGCTACAAACTACCAAACCAGCCGAGCATGGTGGATACGAAAAAGCTTTTGACCTATGCTTTCAAACGAGCCTATGTGCGCAGTTTATTACCTTCGTGTGAATGCGGTGCAGTCGGACGTAGGGGACATGGGTGGCTGACGCGATTTGTATATGCGTCTCCTCCTCATCCGTGCGCCTTCTAGAAAGGTGTGAGGACATGGCAGTAGCTACAAACAGTGCTCCTGCCAACAGTGACAAGGTTCTCCTCAGTTCACCAAACATCAAACTTTTTTTGCTACCGCTAGGTCTTCTGCCTTCGGCAGAAGAGCGATGTCGCCCATGCCATCCAGGACTGGCTTGTCCTTGCGGAGCGCGAGTGCGGACGCTCATTTCGCCGCTTTTGCTCCAATCGTGGTGGTGAGTACCTAGGTGAGGCCGCGACCTTTCTCGCATCCCGCGGAATTCGTCATGAAACGTCTGCGCCTTACACACCCGCCCAGAATGGTGTCTCTGAACGGTGGAACCATACTATGGCCGACGCCGTCCGCACCATGCGGGTCGAGTCTGGTCTCTCCGAGGGCTTCTATTCCGAAGCCATGGCCTACATGACCTGGATCTGGAACCGGATTCCCCACGGTCCCCTTCCCCGCCAGTCCACACCGTACTAGCATTGGTGCGGTCAGCGCGCTAACCTCCGCCCGGCTCGTGTCCGGGGCTGCGTGGACATTGTGTGGCTGCTCGTCCCGTAGCAAGGCAGCAAGCTCGCCCCTTGCGGACGTCCCTGCACCTCCCTCGGCGTCTCTCGTCAGTCCAAGGCCTGGCGCTTCTGGGATCCCTCCTGACACTGCATCTGTGAGTCCCAGTACACCCTCTTCTTCGAGGACCTGTTTCCTCACGACCTCATTTGCTCCGGCTTGTCCGTGTCTATCCTGTCTCGTGGGGGAGTGGTGAGTCCGTCCTCCGTCCTGCCGCTTCCGGGTGACACATCCCTCAGTCCCTACGAGCCGGCAGTCCCGGTCGCGTCTGCTGGTCTCTCTGGGCCAGCATTCGCAGTCGCGTCCGCTGGTCCCTCCAAGCCATCAACCCCAGTCGCGCCCGCTGGTCCCTCTGGGCCGGCAGCCCCAGTCGCGTCCGCTGGTCCCTCGGGCCAGCAGTCCCAGTCGTTTCCGCTGGTCCCTCCGGGCTTTAGCAACCCAAGTCGCGTGTGCTAGTCCCTCTGGGCCAGCAGCCCTAGTCGCGTCCGCTTGTCCCTCCGGGCCAGCAGTCCTTGTCGTGTCCGCTGGTCCCTTCGGGCAAGCAGCCCCAGTCGCGTCCGCTGGTCCCTCTGGGCCAGCAGCACCAGTCGTGTCCGCTGGTCCCTCCAGGCCAGCAGCCCCAGTCGCATCTGCTATTCCCTCTGGGCCTGCAGCCCCAGTCGCCTCCGCTGATCCCTCCAGGCCGGCAGTCCCAGTCACGTCCGCTGGTCCCTCCCGACCAAAAGCCCTGGTTGCATCTGCGGGCCACTTCGGGCCAGCAACCCCGTCCGCCTCCATCCGCCCGACGGACTCAGTGCCGTCACCTGCCCTACCACGCTACACGCGTGGCCTTGGCGGCAGCCTTCGACCCAGACCGTCGGTGAGCGCGCAGACCGTGGCACAGCGCTCCGTGGGGCCTTGACCCCCTGTGGCTCTACGTGTCTCCTCCATTCCCACGGTCGTGAGTGGGGATCCCGGCACCAAGGCCCTCGGCCTGACCACCTCTGCCATCATTGTAGACCTCCACCCGGGCTTCACACTGGGCTACGCCATGCTTCATCATGAGCATCGGTACGCTGTCGCGGCTACACTCGCGCGCATCCCATTTGGGGCTCGAGTTGCACACGCTCTCTTCGTCCACTCCACAGCACGTCCGGAGGACCTAGACACCCTACGCAAGGCACGAGCCTCTCCTGAGGCTGCACATTGGGACACTGCCTGCACCGATGAGCTCGCCGCTATCCAACAGCACCACGTGTGTGAACGTTGACCTTCCCCCAATGGGGAAGGCCATCGACGCCAAGTGGATCTTTCAGCGCAAGTGGAAGCCCGACAGGTCCTTGGACAAGTACGAGGCCCGCCTTACAGCCAAGGGATTTGCCCAGACTCCTATGGTCGATTATGACCAGATCTTTGCCCCAGTTGGCCGGTTCTCCACTAGCCGGGCACTCTTCAGTCTGGAGGCCCAGCACGGGTGGGAGCTGCATCAGATGGACGTGAGCAACGCTTTTCTCCATGGTTCACTGGAGGGTGAGGAGCTCTACATGGTGCAGCCCCTAGGCTTTGACGACGGCACTGGGAGAGTCGGGCGACTTCGCAAGGCCCTTTATGGCTTGAAGCAGTCACCTTGGTGCTGGAACTAAGAAATCAGCAGCACGCTCCTTCGTGGCGGGCTCCAGCGCAGCACCGCTGGCCCCGCAATATTTGTGAGTCCGCGAGGCCAGACCTTCGCCGCTGTTCTGGTTTACGTCAATGATCTGCTCATTGCGTCGCCAGACACGGCTGCCATCGAGCGTGTCAAGGATCTGCTACACGCTGCCTACCAGATGAAGGACCTTGGGTCTGTCAGAGTCTTCCTGGGCATGGAGCTCGAGCATGATCGCTCCCAGGGCGTCCTGCACATCCACCAGGCCGCTTATGTGCAGACACTGTCCACCTGCTTTGCGGAGGACCTGCCACTCGTGCCGAGCGCATCCTCACCCATGTCACCTGATGGCCAGGCAAAGCTCAAGAGTCCTGACCCTGCCGTTATGGGGGAGCTAGCTGACGTGACAACATACCGCAAGTCATGGGGTCGCTGATGTTCCAGGCGACGACGACGCATCCCGACATCGCATTCGCCGTCAACCTCCTGGCCCAGTTCTCTTACTAGCTGCGTCACCTCCACTACGAGGCTTGGAATCCGAGTACTGCGCTATGTTATCTTGACTCCTCGGCGAGGTGTCATGTTCCGCCGTCAGTTGTCTGTTGTCGCGGTGGGCTACACCGATAGTGACTAGGCCGGCAGTCAGGACTGTAAGAGTCGCACAGGCTGGATCTTTCTGATTCGTGGCACAGCTGTGTCCTGACGCAGTGGCAAGCAGGGATGCGTTGCACGCAACACTGTTGAGGCTGAGTACGTTGCTCTTGGCTCAGGCGCGTGTGAGAGTGTATGGTTGCATTGTCTGTTGTCCGAATTGCGTCAGGCCGTTGCATCCATCACGTTACACTGTGATAATGAGAGTGCGATGGCCATCGCCAACAATGACGGCGTGCATCACAGACGCACAAAGCACATCAATGTTCAGTATCACTATGTGCGTTTGTTGTTGCATGACGGTAGCGTCAGCATCGTGTGGGTGGAAACAGCACGGCAGTTGGCTGACTTCTTAAACAAGGCACTGAAGCGCAACTCGTTCAAGAAAGCTGTGAGTTCAGTTGGCATGCGTCCGTGAGTGTTTCTCTTTGTCCCTACTTGCGTCTCTACTTGGCCAGGGTGAGTTTGGTAGTTGACTGTGTCTCTGCCCGCCCATGTGCACTACGCCTGTGAGTCATGGGGGAGTGTTGGTTGTCGTGCATCTTTCATTGTACTCTGTTTTATCCTCCCGGCTTGTGTACATCGGCGCGAAGATGACTGACGGCAAGACTTGACACTGCTGGAGTGTCGCTCGGTGGAGCTGACGTACGCTGAGGCCCATTCACCCGTTGTTGGAGCCTCTTCCTCTGGCGATGCGCTCAGCTCCATCGGTAGGCCTCCTCGGTGGTCAGGCCGCCGGCGGTCACTGCCACTGCGGATGCTGTCTGCATGCACCTAGCGCTATGTCTGGCTGTGGCATTGCGTCTGCAGCATCATGCGATGCCTAGGGTCCATGTCTCCTGTTGTATGGTCCTGTTTCGCATTGTTGACTGTCATAGGCACTACCTGGGTTCGTGCAGCCATAACTTCTTGTAGCTGTTTTTCTATCTGATTCTGACCACACGACTGTGTTTGCAGCGTCGGTATTATGGTATGGTCCAGTTTTCAGGCAAAACGGACGACGCACAGGTTTTGGGCTGTCGGGCGTCTGGCAGGGCTCACCGAGAAAACCCTGCCTGCCAGAAAATTGGTCTAGCAATGTTTTCTGATTGGCTGGTTAGCTGAGTAACAAGTTCTACACTGGTGGGGGGGAGCTAGAACTTGGAGGGGTCTCTCATTGTTGCTCATTCTTCATTGCTAATCAGTTACTTCCAGTTTTCAGCTGCTTTCTGGTGCTAACACTGGCGCGCGCACTTCTGAGTAACAAACCCAGAGCTTCCAGACTTAGTCTCTAGAGCGGCAGACTAAGGGGGCAGCAGACTTAAGCAACGAGCGTGGAAGCCCGCACGCTGCATCAACAACGCATGTTGCCCCAACCTGCTGCCTAGGTTTCTAGCTGAAGCGTCCTCAAGAAATCGGGGGGCTTTGAAGATTGACGTGGAAGATGCGAGATGCATCTTTATAAATTTGGATATTTCTCGATGCGTCGAGAAGTCCACCGAAAGGTCTTGACGCTTCTATCATCCATTCTCAAAAGAGGTTGGAGTTGTCAGAAAGTACGAGAAGGATCGTCAAAGGGCGAGGGTTTTTGGCCGAATTTCCCTCCACCGTTGGAGTGAAAATTGAGGTCTTGCAGCGCGATGGGCTCTTTGTGTAATGACAAAAATACCCAAAAGGAAATACTAGTGACTCATGTACGTCCAGTACGAACACTTCCCCCCCTCCCCACTTTTTGGCCTTGACGTCCCAGCGCGCGTACAGATGTGGCCCGGTGACGGCGGTAGTATCCATCGATCATATGATCGACGTCACAGAGGTTGTCATAGGGTTCCCAGTTGTTTTGTACGGAATCATAGCTGTGCCACTTAACGAGATGTGCTATCTTTTTTCCACATCGTCGATGGCCACAAATGTCCTCGATGACGTACTCTGTGTCTTCCTCCACTTGGATGGGTGTAGGGGGAGGTACATCCCTTCCGGGGAAGTTCTCTCCAGCGTCTTGTTAGTGTTGGAGTCTATTGACATGGAACACCGGGTGAACTTGCATAGAGTCGGTGAGTTTGAGTCGGGGGTTTGCATGTGCTCGATTGCAAACGATCCCAACCATCAGGGTTCGAGATTGGAATAGTCAGCTCTACGGAGTTTGATGTTTGCCGAGCTCACGAGAACTTTGTCGCTTGCGACGAATGCATCGTCGCTTTGATGTCGGTCAACTGCTTGTTTCATCGCCGTTTGTGTCTTTGGAAGTGTGTGTCGTGTTTCATCCCATATGCTTGAGAAGTCGCGGCATTGGACATCAACCGCGGGAATGTTGCTTCGGCTATGTAGTCCGGCTGGTGTGGCGGGACGTTTGCCATGCACCTCTTCAAACGGAGTTTTATCCCTTGCGGTAGAGATCGCTGAATTTGATGCGATTTTGGCGGTGGGAAATTTTTATGCTCAAACCGTCCTGTGAGGCTTGCATATTGTTTGAAGAAATTGTTCAAGCATCTGATTGGTCCGCTAGGTTCGGTCGTCGGTGTGAGGCTGGAACGCCGTTGAAAGCTGGATTCGACTACCGTAGAGAGTCATCAGTTCGCGTTAGAAACGGCTTGTAAACTGACCATCTCCGGCACTCGCAACGGTCTTTGGCACACCATGTAGCCATACGATGTTGTTTAGAAACAACCATACTGTTTCTTCGACGGTGACGATGGTCATCATCGGAAGAAAGTGAGACATTTTGGAAAACCTGTCAACAACCATGAGGATTGCACCATATCCCTCTGGTGTGACTAATAATCCGGTGACGAGGTCCATGATGGTGTCGGTACACGGTTCCGTTGGAATGGGGAGTGGCTGCAGAAGTCCGAGTGGCCTCGCGCAACCGGATTTTTGTCGCTGACACGGGGCCGAGGATTTGTAGAAGTTAGCCACGTTGGTTTGCATCTTGTCCCACTTGTAGTGCTTTGCCAGCTTCTTCGGCTTCTTGTCTTCTTCAAAATGTCCACCCGGACCAGTGCTATGGCATTCTTCAAGCAGCATGCGTTGGAGTTCATCGTTCGGGGAACAACCACTTGGCGAGTGAATTTTCGCCGCCAATAGGGTGCATCGTAGCAGAACTTTGCCTTGTTGTATCTGTCATGTGGGTCGTAGCCTCGTGTGAACAACTACTCACAGTACAGGTCTCGTTGCAATTGAAATGTTGCTCCCTTAGTCATCACCTATGGTCGGCGACTGAGCGCGTCCGCTGGGTTGGTTCTGCATGGCCAATACTCGACATCGTAGTCAATCATGGATTTGAGGAGCTCCATCCATAATTTTTTACGCCGATTGATGTTTGGCTGCATCTTCAAATGTTTCACCACATGATGGTTGGTGTAATGAGGTGCCCCTTTTTTCTGGCATACTCGGGGCCTCGTCTGAGTATTGGGGGCATGCAGGCCTTTTTCCGATTTTCGGAAATCCAGGTCGCGGTCGAGCTCACCTCCGCTCGACCGCCGATGCGAGGAGGAGGAGGAGCGAGCGCGCGAGCGAGCGCCGGCGTGGAGTTCACGCCGGCGCTAATGCCCTGTTTCGCGCGAACCCCCACGCGGCGTTCCGAATACGCCACGCGGGGGTGGCTTCCCCCCTCTCGACGGGTAGCGTAACGGCGACGCTACCCGCCGAGGGGTCGTTTCGACGGACGGCTCCCGGCAACAGCCGCGGTCAACGGCGGCAGCAAAAACGGTGGCTGCGATCGCGTGACGGTCGCAACACTTCTGGTGGCGTGCGCAACACAATGACCACATCCACCGCCGAGAGGCATACGGGAGCAACGAGGCGGCTCGCCNCCATAATTTTTTACGCCGATTGATGTTTGGCTGCATCTTCAAATGTTTCACCACATGATGGTTGGTGTAATGAGGTGCCCCTTTTTTCTGGCATACTCGGGGCCTCGTCTGAGTATTGGGGGCATGCAGGCCTTTTTCCGATTTTCGGAAATCCAGGTCGCGGTCGAGCTCACCTCCGCTCGACCGCCGATGCGAGGAGGAGGAGGAGCGAGCGCGCGAGCGAGCGCCGGCGTGGAGTTCACGCCGGCGCTAATGCCCTGTTTCGCGCGAACCCCCACGCGGCGTTCCGAATACGCCACGCGGGGGTGGCTTCCCCCCTCTCGACGGGTAGCGTAACGACGATGCTACCCGACAAGGGATCGTTTCGACGGACGGCCCCGGCAACGGATGCGGTCAACGGCAGCATTAAAACCGGTGACTGCGACCGTGCGACGGTCACAGTTTTCCGTTGGCATGTCCAACAAGGCGACCGCATCCACCGCCGAGAGGCATACGGGAGCAACGAGGCGGCTCGCCAAGAGACAAGATTGACCGTCGATCTCGACGATCGACGGCCGGGGACTTCTCGTACTAGGCATTAGGTGCAAGTAGAGCACCATGTTTAGGTGCAAGCAGAGCACCGGGTTTAGGTGCAAGTAGCTTGTTGTAGCAAGCTAGGAAAGCAGTAGGCTGAGGCCTGGGCTAGCCAGCCGGACAGTATGAATACCCTGTACTCAGTTCAATCTCATTAACCTGTATTTTCCAGCTCTGGCTTCCTAAAATCTCCAAGTCTATCTTTCCGCTGCGACTGTGCTCTCCACACACCAAGGCTAAATCTCTAGAGAGCACCCACTCTCACATCTGGTATCAGAGCCAGAGCCACGCGTGGGGCGAAAGCGCTGCCGGAGCTCGCAAAACTTCAAGGAGCGAAGGCACGGACTACGCCGGACAACGTCGAGGCTGATCGAGAGGGAGATTGCTGGACCACACTTCGAAGCCAACGCATGAGCCAACCTCTGGAAAATTTTGTACATTTCCAGAGCGTCCACACGGCCTACCGTGCGCGCGCGGGAGACGACAGGTGCCTCACACGCACCTCGACGACGTCGGATTTTCGTCCCGGACTGCCGAATTGCTGCCGGGAATTTTTTTGATTGCTGCCGAAACGCTGCCAAATTTTTTCGAAGGATCTCCAGTGGCTAAAATCTATCTAGAGCCATGGAGCAGGCCTTGCGGCAGATCGTAGAGCAGCTGGGAACCCTCAAGCTGGAAAACGAGCGGCTCAATCGGCAGATGGCTGACCTGCGGGACGGGACTAACTCTGGACAGGTTGGGGCGGCCCGGTCAAGGAGTCCGCTGAGACCAAAGCCAAAGGCTCCAGAAGCGTTCAATCCCTCTGTCAAGGGAGCGAGCGTTTGGACCTGGTTGTTCACGATGAACAGCTACTTTGGGGCTCTGGGTCACCCTCCAGAGGACGATGCTGTGCATGTGTCATTCGCGGTGACACTGCTACGCGGAGCAGCATTGGAGTGGTGGAGGCAGTTGAATATGCTGGCCACTCGAGGTGGAGGTGGGAACGCAGTTATGCAACACACCGTGTTGTGGCAGTCAGCAGCAGAGCAAGCCACGTGGTGGGAACTGTTGGATCTGCGGGAAGCCTGGGCACCACAAGAAGGACTGCAAGAAGAAGCAGCAGGGAAACGGCAACCAGCAGTGAGTGGCGGACGGCCATCTGCTGGGAAAGCTTCGTCTGCATCAACGAACACCAGCCCCGAAAGTCTTTCGACAACTAGGGAGCTGCCAAGTGTATTGCTGCAAAGCGAGGGAAGCGGGAGCGTTCCGGGGATCCTCTTGACAGCCGAAATATTGTCGGCTGGTTCTGCGAACGGCGAGGGGCGCCAGACTCGCCGGCACATTAAAGCGTTACTGGATTGCGGCGCGTCGCACTCATTCTTCAGCGACGAGCTTGCAAAGAGGTTGGGGCTTGCACGGCTAACCGGGAAGCCAACTACGGCCAAGTTGGTGCAAGGGGAGCTGGAGTGCGGACTGCCTCTGAAGCCTCTGAGGATCCGTCTGGGCAAGCTGTCGTGCGATGTGAACTTTCGCACGTGCCCGATGGACACCTACGACGCTATGTTGGGACATGATTGGCTGCACCGGTGGAATCATGTAGTGGATTGGGTGCGCAGCCAGGTGAAAGTGAAGAGATGCGGAGAGCAAATCGTTTTGCCGTTGTGGGCAGAGGAGAAGGACTCCAAGGCAGGCAAGGTGCCACAGTTGAGTTACGTGCAGCTGAAGCGCTGTCAGCGCAAGGGGGAACAAGTGTACCTGGTGTGGGTGCGGCAGAAGGAAGCAGCTATTGAGGTGGAAGTGCTAGCAGTGGAGACAAAGCAACAAGAGGGCGAGCAGCAGAAAACACCTGCAACAGAGCTGTCGGAAGGCATCAAAGGAGTGTTGGACAGCTACAGTGACGTGTTTCCTGCTGAGCTGCCAAAGGGTTTACCACCGAAGCGGGACATCGACCACAAAATTGATCTGGTTCCGGGAGCAACTCTAACGGTACGAGCTGCTTATCGCATGAGCGATAATGAGCTGGGTGAGCTGAAGAAGCAGTTGGAGGAGCTGACGGAGCAGGGGTTAATCAGACCGTCGATGTCGCCTTACGCTGCACCGGTCCTCTTTGTGAAGAAAAAGACAGGGGAGCTGCGGATGTGCATGGACTATCGCGCACTGAACAACGTAACGATCAAGAACCGGTACCCGCTGCCAAGGGTCAAGGAGCTGTTTGACCAGCTGAGGGGAGCGCAGTTCTTCAGCAAGATTGACTTGCACTCGGGGTACCATCAGATCCGAATTGCAAAGTGGGATGTGGAGAAGACGGCGTTTCGGACGCGGTACGGCCATTTTGAGTACCTCGTGATGCCGTTTGGGTTGACCAACGCTCCTGCAACGTTCATGAGCCTCATGAACAGGATCTTCCACCCTCACCTAGACCAGTTCGTGGTGGTGTTCCTCGACGACATCCTCATCTACTCCCGAACTCTGGAAGAGCATCAACAACATCTTTGGCAGGTGTTGGAAATTCTTCAGAGAGAGAAGTTATTTGCAAAGCTCTCCAAGTGTGGATTCGAGAAAATGGAGGTGGAGTTCCTCGGGCACATCGTGAGCGGCAAAGGTCTCCGCATGGACCCAAAAAAAGTGGAAGCAGTGAAGCAGTGGCCGACACCAAAGTGGTGCGTGACATCCAGGTGTTCCTGGGGTTTGTCAACTACTACCGGAAATTCATCCGGGGGTACGCAGAAAAGGGTGCGCCGCTGACTCAGCTCCTGAGGAAGGATCACCAGTGGGAATGGGGCAATCAGGAGCAGAAGAGCTTCGAGGAGCTCAAGACTTCCATGTGTGATGCTCCGGTTCTGGTGCATCCGGATTCCTCCAAGGAGTACGTCATGGCGACGGACGCAAGCGACTATGCCATTGGGGCGGTGCTGATGTAGGATCACGGGAAAGGGCCGCAGCCGATTGCGTACACGTCTCGCAAATTACGAGGTGCGGAGCTGAACTACGCAATCCATGAAAAGGAGATGGTGGCGGTGATCCATGCATTCAAGCACTGGAGGTGCTACCTCGAGTCGCGACGTTGCGTGGTCTTCACGGATCACTACGCCCTGAAGTACCTGAAGACGCAGCCGAACCTCAGTCGCCGACAAACTCGCTGGATGGAGTTTCTTAAGGGGAGTTTTGACTACGAGATCCAGAACAAGCCAGGAAGGTGAACCCGGCAGATCCTCTGTCACGGAGGCCGGACTTGAGCCTCAATGCCATCTCAGTGCTGATGGGATCTCCAGTCAGGCATAGCCTGTTCAAGCACGGCTATGGCGTGGACAGTGAGTTCATGAGTGGTGCATTGAAAGACGCCACGTGGGATGGAGTGCATTGGCAAAGGGGTCAGGAGCAGAGGATTGTCGTGCCGGACTATGCGCCGTTGAAGCAGTTGTTGCTGGAGGAGGCACATGACACCCACTACTCGGGTCACTTTGGCCTCGACAAGACGCTCAAAGCCTTGGCACGCCAATACTGGTGGTCGTCAATGGCGACTGATTGCAAGAGGTTTGTGAGCAGCTGCGATGTGTGCCAACGCATCAAGGCACGGAGGACCAAGCCACCAGGGGAGCTGCAACCATTGCCTATACCAGAGAGGCCGTGGACAGACATCTCGCTCGACTTCATCGACGGGTTGCCTGTGACACAGCAAGGCAACAACACGGTGTTGGTGGTGGTGGACCGGTTCTCCAAGATGGCACACTTCATCGCATGTCTTGAGAGCATCACAGCTGCCGGGACAGCTCAACTCCTCCTCAGTCATGTCATCAAGCTGCATGGAGTGCCGCAGTCGGTGGTCTCAGATCGCGATCCACACTTCACTTCGCGATTCTCGAGAGATCTCATGGAGAAGCTGGACACGCGAGTGCAGCTGACCACAGCATACCACCCATAGAGCGATGGACAGACAGAGCGCACGAACCAGACATTAGAGCAGCTGTTGCGGAGCATGGTCCCACCAGATGGAGAGGGTTGGGAGGAGAAGCTCGGAGTGGCAGAGTTCGCCTACAACTCAGCGGTGTCAGCATCAACAGGAAAGTCACCGTTTGAGGTGGTCTACGACCACCAGCCATTGAGCCCAGCCGTCCTTGCTACGGCAACATCTCTTCCGGATGTACAACAGATTGCTGAAGGGTTTGCCACCACTTGGGACGTGGTGCGGCAACGGCTGTTGAAGGCACAGAAGCAGCAGAAGCAGCAGGCTGATAAGCATTGCTCTGTGGAGGAGTTCCAAGTGGGAGATCAAGTGATGCCGAACTCTGCTAACCTGCAACTGATGGGAGTTGGGAGTCCCAAACTCAAGCCGCGATGGGTGGGTCCGTTCCACATTCTAGAGAAGCAGTCGGCCGTTTCATACAAGCTGGAGCTGCCAGCTCACTACACCATTCATCCAATGTTCCACATCTCCCTGCTTCGGGCCTATCGCGACCCCAACACCTTCTTCCAGGGTCGCGGGACAGCTCCACCTCCTACTGTCCGGGTCGAAGGAAGTGAGGAGTTTGAGGTGGAGAAGATCCTGGCGGACCGCCAGAGGGGACGATGGCATGAGTTTCTGGTGTAGTGGGAGGGATACCCAGCTGAGCATAACTCATGGGAACCAGAGGCCAACTTCCATGTCGGGGGTACCAATACTATTCTCCAAGAGTACCTCAGGCGCGCCGGGACATCGCACCTCTGACGGGGGGGGTGAATGTAACGAGGTGCCCCTTTTTTCTGGCATACTCGGGGCCTCGTCCGAGTATTGGAGGCATGCAGGCCTTTTTCCAATTTTCGGAAATCCAGGTCGCGGTCGAGCTCACCTCCGCTCGACCGCCAATGCGAGGAGGAGGAGGAGGAGCGAGCGCGCGAGCGAGCGCCGGCGTGGAGTTCACGCCGGCGCTAATGCCCTGTTTCGCACGAACCCCCACGCGGCGTTCCGAACACGCCACGCGGGGGTGGCTTCCCCCCTCTCGACGGGTAGCGTAACGGCGACGCTACCCGTTGAGGGGTCGTTTCGACGGACGGCCCCGGCAACGGATGCGGTCAACGGCAGCAGTAAATCCGGTGACTGCGACCGTGCGACGGTCGCAGTTTTCCGGTGGCGTGTCCAACAAGGCGACCGCATCCACCGCCGAGAGGCATACGGGAGCAACGAGGCGGCTCGCCAAGAGACAAGATCGACCGTTGATCTCGATGATCGACGGCCGGGGACTTCTCGCACTAGGCATTAGGTGGAAGTAGAGCACCATGTTCAGGTGCAAGCAGAGCACTGGGTTTAGGTGCAAGTAGCTTGTTGTAGCAAGCTAGGAAAGCAGTAGGCTGACGCCTGGGCTAGCCAGCCGGACACTATAAATACCCTGTACTCAGTTCAATCTCATTAACCAGTATTTTCCAGCTCTGGCTTCCTAAAATCTCCAAGTCTATCTTTCCGCTACGACTATGCTCTCCACACACCAAGGCTAAATCTCCAGAGAGCACCCACTCTCACATCTGGTATCAGAGATGCATTGGCGGCATTCAAGATAGCATCACCACGTAATATGTGTATGATCGCCAGCATCTCCTTTTCATGTAGGGAGTAGTTAAGTTCCGGTCCACGCAAATCGTGCGATACATATGCGACTGGTTGCTTTCCGTTGCCATGATTTTGTAGGAGGACCTTGTCGATGGGTTGATCCGAGGCATCCGTAGCCATGATTTCGTCGACCGTTGGCTTAGCTTATCGTAGGGCTAGCACCGAGGTCAGTGGGTTCCGCAAAGCAATGAACGCTTCTTGTTTGTTGTCTCCCCACTGCCACTCGTTTTATTTTTGAGTGAGATAGGGGATAGGGGCTGACGCTCGGACGTATCCCTGTACAAAGCGCAGGTAGTAATTGCAGAAGCCGAGAAAAACTTGAACGTCTTGGACATTGGTCGGTGTCAGCCAATCAGCGACTGTTGCCACCTTTTTTTAATCCATGGTGATTCGCCAGCCGTTGATGACGTGGTCCATAAACTCAATCGAACGGCAACCGAAGTCACACTTCGAGACTTGTAAAGAAAACTTCTCTCGTCATAAAACTTGAAGGACATTTTGAACATTTCCATCGTGCTCCTCAGGGGTGCGACTGTACACCAAGATGTCGTCAAGGTACACCACCATAAAATCATTGAGGTATGGGCGAAAAATATTGTTCATCATTGCGATGAACATCGCCAGGGCATTCGTAGGTCCAAATGGCATGACTGTGTACTAAAACTTCCCGTAGCATGTTTAGAATGCTATCTTCTCGATTTCAGCATCTGCCATGTGAATTTGGTGATAACCGCTGCGTAGATCGATTTTGGTGAAAATTTAAGCCCCTCCGAGTTGGTCAAAAAGTTTGTCGACTTGGGAAAGGGTGTAGCGGTTGTTGATGGTAGCTTTGTTCAACGCCCGGTTATCCATGCACAATCGCATCTCGGCATATTTTTATGAATACCACTAGTGCGGCGTATGGTGACGTGGATGGGCGAATGAATCCTTGACCGAGCATCTCGTCCAGTTGCTTTTTCAGCTTGTTCAACTTGTAATCCCTCATCCAATAGGCCCCTCGGACTGTGGGTCGGCTGCCCGGTTTCAGCCCGATGCGATGGTCGATTTCACGTTGAGGTGGTAGGGCTTTTTTAGAGTTTGTCTCAAAAGACATACGCAAACTCTTGAATGAGAGGTGCAAAATCTATGGGTACCATTGCGAACCTTGTTGATGTCGATGAGGCCAATGAGGCTGACGAGTCAGCTGCTACCACTTTTGCTTCCTTCATTGGCTCAAGAAATGAAAGCCACGTACTAGTTTTCGTCGGATAAAATGCTTCACCACGTTAAGCGGCATTGGCTGTACAAGTTGTCGCTTCTTGGTCACAGCGACGTCCTGTGGTGCTTCCACCTCTGTTGCTTCCAATTTCTTGCGATTCACACGCTGAAGTTGTTGCTTGGCGGCGTTAATTTCCCCGTAAATGTCGCCACGGTTCAAGTCAACCTGTGGATTGTGCTTGTACAGGAAATCTCATCCGAGAATGATACCTTGATCACTCATTGGTCATGACCTCAAGACTATTACATCCCGCAAGTCCCCCTCAAGTAGTTGTAGTGGTTCTCGGAGTCTCCGTAGTTGTAGTCTCACGTCGATGGTTTTTTCCTTCAAAAACCACTGCTTCTGTCTACGAACCCAGTTTGCAAACCATGTCATTGCTTGCAAAACTGTGAGAAGCTCCTCCATCCAATAGTTCCAATACTGTTCCACGACTTTCACAGCCTTGGGGTTGCACTTTTAGCAGTATCGCTCGTTGGCCATCCTCATACCCCTTGTCGACCTTTGCAATCTCAAAACCACTATGCAACGTTGTAAACCATTCAGATGGGCGTTCAGCGTAGATCGCTCCTCATGGACAAGAGACGTAGTTTTGAATTCCAAAAATGGTGATTGCTCGTTGGATGTCTCGTTTGAGGCCGTTGTTGTAGTAAACAGAGAGCTCGTTGGGGACGATGTCTGCACCAGTGATGGTCTCGTGGAATCCCCGTGTGTACTCTGCCACGCTAGACTGCTAACGAAGACGATGGACATTACACTGAGCATTGGACTTCTTGTTTAGGTGTCCAAATCGTACGAGCATTGCGCACGAGAACTTGTTCCAGTTGATTGGTGGCATCAACACGTCTTGCCATTGTGGGTTGATTTTCTCCAAGGGTAGAATGCGTGCCGTTGGCAATATGAGAGGGGCATTGTTGGCTATTGATCAGGCCCTACAGGTTTCCTTCTCTCGTTGGATGGCCTTTAGGTTAGACTACCAACTTAGTGCCGTACCACTCAAAAGTGCGGCCGCGAGGTCAATCTTCTTTTGATCATCGGTGGGACCACTAGCGGTGAAGTACACCTCCAAACTCATCAACCACATCCCAACCGTCGGTCCTTTGGAATGCGTTGGATCCAACTGTTTGGGAGGGGCCGGATGAATTATGGGTTTGTTCGAGAGTTGGGTGTTTCTCTCGATGAGCACTGATTCTCATGCACTTGCATTGCGAAGAGCCTCCATCGTGACGTTGAGGAGTTGGAGCAAATGGCTGTTGATCCCCTCAAGGGCGAAGATATGATTCACCAGTTCCTTGTTTATCCACGCCTGTTGTCTGGTGCCACCTCTTGCTCCTGTTGCAGATATCGAGGTTGTAGGTAGGGACGGCTGGTTCACCGCCATTGGACCCGTGAACGGGTTGGTCGTCTGAGCCATTGTGGTTGATATAGCTGCCACATAGCCTGTCGTGCCTGCATTTGTTGCCGCTTTAGGATTTGCGTGCATGCACACTTTCTGCTCCTCCATTGCCAAAGTCATTGCCAAAGACTCGCTCCTGGTCGTTGGATGCACTTGCTTACTTCACGTCGTAGTCGCAAGTTTTACAAAGTCTTGACGTACGAGAGTTGCTGATGGCTTGTGCAAGGTTGTTTTCCGGATGGATATACTTTTCACATGACTCTCCAGTTCGATGCACTTTGATATCAATTGGTATGCCAAATGGAGAGTAGATGGTGAACAAGTAGAAGCTGCGAGGCAGATCACGGTTGAGAATTTGGGACACTTGAGCAATTTATAATTAGCGGTAAGTGTACTTTGATGACAAATTTCAAAATGGTCGAATACATGTATACAAATGTCGAGTTACAAATGAGACATAGTCAGGGTGATCGAGTCGATTGACGAGCGACGCGTGTGGAGTCACGTCCTGAATGGTTGTATCAAGAAGCGCCGTCAAGGAATCGGGAGACTTTGAAGACCGACGGTGAAGATGCAAGATGCATCTTCATAAATCTTGATGTTTCTTGATGCATCGAGAAGTCAACCAAAAGGTCATGACACATATGTCGTCGATTCTTGAAAGAGGTTGAAGTTGTCACAAAGTACGAGAAGGAGCGTCAGAGGGCGCGGGTAGTTGGCCGAATTGACCTTGACCATTGAACTGAAAATCAAGGTCTCGCTTCATGGTGTGCTATTTGTGTAATGCCAGAAGTACCTACACGAAAAGATTAGGGACTCATGTATGTCTGGTATGTAACGGTGAGTGGTGGAATCGAGAAGCTCCATGGAGGAATCCGGGGATTTTGAAGATTGACAGTAAAGATGCCTGATGCATCTTTATAAGTGTTGACATATCTCGATTTGTTGAGAAGTCAACAAGAAGTTCGTGAAACTTCTGTTGATGACTCTGAAAAGAGGTCAAAGTTATCAGAATGTGCCAGAAGGATCGTTGGAGGGTGAAGGCAGTTGGCCGAATTTCCCTCGATCGTTGGAGAAAAAATCGAGGTCTTGACGCGCTCTGAGCTTTTTTTGTAATGACAGATATACACAATCAGAAAGATTAGGGACTCGTGTACATCTGGTATGAAACACTTCTCCACTTTTAGCCGCATCTCGGCGCACGAAGAGATGTAGCCGGTGATGGCAGTAGTACCCGTCGTTCAGATGATCGACGTTGTGGAGGTTGTCATAAGGTTCCCAACTGTTGTGCGTGGCATCGTAGCCATGCCACCCTACAAGATATTATGTTGTCTTGTCATGTCGTTGATGGCCAAGGATGTTCTTGATGACGTACTTTGTGTCCTTGTCCACTTGTACAAGAGGAGGGGAAGGCACATCCCTACCGGGAACATTCTCCCCAGGGTCCCGGTAGTGCTCAAGAGTGCTAATATAGAGCATCGAGTGAACTTGCGTAGTGTCTGGTAGTCTGAGTCACGTGGTAACAGGGGTTTGCATGCGCTCAATCTCAAACGGGCGCAACCATCGGGGTTTGATTTTTTAACAATTTTCATGGAGTTTGATGTTTGGTGAACTTAGGAGAACCTTGTCGGTGTATATGTATGTGTATATGTATATGTATATGTATATGTATATGTATATGTATATGTATATGTATATGTATATGTATATGTATATGTATATGTATATGTATATGTATATGTATATGTATATGTATA
>SZWC01014683.1:6605-46605 GCA_023375785.1 Penium margaritaceum
GGGGGATGTGAGAAAATGGAAAGGTTTGAGGAAACACGCCCTCCTGAAAGATTCTTCGGGGGGTTGAAATTTCGAGATGAGATTTTCAAGACACTGTCTCGAATTTTACAAATTTTGCAAATCTCGATCTCGCTCATCTCGAAAACGAGACTGTCTCGATCTCATCTCGAAGTCCGAGACGTTCCGAGATTTTCGAGATTTCGAGATTTGCTTAATTTCGAGATTGTCTCATTCTCGTTTTCCGAGCCTTAGCGGACATGGCCACGTACGCACGCACAGGCGCACGCACGCACGCACACACGTGCACACCCATGCATGATCGTACGCACGCACGCACGCATGCACACGCATGCACACATGCATGCACGAGCACGTGCGCCCACTCACATATTCACCCGCCACTCACACACGCACACTCACACACCCACACTCACACACCCACACTTACACACACACACTCACACACGCACACTCACACACGCACAAAAACACACGCACACTCACACACGCACACTCACACACGCACACTCACACATGCACAAAAACACACGCACACTCACACACGCACACTCACACACGCACACTCACACATGCACAAAAACACACGCACACTCACACACGCACACTCACACACGCACACTCACACACGCGCAAAAACACAGGCGCAAGCATGCTCGTGCGACCACCTTGGGCTGGCGCTGGATAAAGCGGTCCGTGGCGTTGAGCAGCTGTGTGGTGTCGACGTTGGCCTTGGCGAAGATGCGGCGTGCCAACCCGTTGCGCTGCTCCAGCAGCGCCTTCAACAGGTGCTCCGACTCCACAATCTGCTGCTTGCTCTCTTTGGCGATGTCCGGCGACGCGATGATCGCCTGCCACGCGGCCTCCGTGAACTCACCCTGGCTAATCTGTTGGGTTGGTTTGCAGATAGAAACAGTTGGGATGAATGGGACAGGCCATGGGGGGCACAGAAATTGCATGGGATGGGACAGAGGAAGAGGGAGGCAGAAGGAACTGGACTCACATGAAAGGGACGAAGAGAAATTGGGACGAGGACAAAATGGGAGGAGGACGAAAGCAAAGGAGGAAAAAATGTGATGAAGATGACTGGGAGGCATGCGAAAGAGGCGCAGATGTGATGGGACGCCGATGAATTGGATGAAGACATAGACGACCGTGGTTCGCAGTTTCAACTCTATCCTATACACATGGGACGCAGATGAGAATTTCGATTTCATGATGAATTGAGCAAAAATCCATCATGAAATCGATGCAGATTAATGAAGCGCACATGAGTTGACAGCAAATGAACCGGTCGCAGATTCATGCGACAGAGATGAATGAGGTGCCATAGGAAATGAACGGAGGAGGCAAGGCCACAGCCAGGTGCGGTGGTCAAACCCATGCAGGTAGGCAGCCAGGTTTTGCATCTTCGCAGTGGAAAAGGAGTTGAACCCAGAAAACTAGGGGGGGGGGGGAACAAAAACAAAACAAAACAAAGCAATAATTGCCTCCCATCCTTGCGCTCCAGGTTCAAGCNTTTTTAAGGGAAAGGCTTCGTTGATCCCTCTTCCTGTCCTAGGGAACGGCCTCACCTCACGACGAGCCACCAGTCACACCACCACCTTTGGCCTTGCCAATGTGGATCGCAGTCGCGTGGCGGACGCTTGAGGAAGCCGATTTCGCATGCGCTACTTGACGTGCTCGTGGCAGTCGAGAGGATAGGAGCCAGCAACCACAAACCCTCAACCCACGGTGGCTCCCTCCCCTCATAGCTCGCCCACAAGCGCGGGACACTCTCTCTGCTCTTCCACAGCGCTCACGCATTTCCAGCGCCAGAGGAATGCCTTGCATCCGCATCTCGGGCAAGGAAGGAAGACAAGAAACCGACCAAAAATAGAGAAGAGCAAGCTGGGAAGGGGGGGAGGGGACGGGACGGAAGGGGAGGGAGGGGAGGGGAGGGGAGGGGAGGGGACAAGCATCCACAATTTGAATTCTGAACGTCGAGTCCGAACGTACCCGGCCTCCACCACCAGCTGCTGCTCGCACAGTGCCAGCCGTCCTCCTCCCATTCCCCCTCCCATCACTGCAAGGCACGCTACCGACCGCAGCTCCTCTCCATCCCACGCGGGATGCTTCCAGGAAAGAGCTGTTCAGCTGAATTCTGTCTCCTCCAGCCGTGGTGGACTGCAGCCCGCGTGCTGCAGCGGTGGCAGCGACAGCTGTGGTGGCCACGCGTGGGCTGCTCCCGGTGACCCGCGCACCTGGTGCTGCGGCCTGCAGCGGAGGAGCAGCAGCTGCAGCGGCAGGAGGCGCGGCTGCCGAGCGAGAGAGAGTGGCGGGATGCATGGCTGGCGTCGGTGACAGCGATCAGTCGGTGTGGCGGGTGAGGCTTGCAGCGACAAAAGCGCGTGCCGCAACACGGCAGCGCCCGCTTGCGCCCTGGCTTGGCGCTCGAAGTCCAAGCCAAGACGGAGATCCAAGTCGACAGAGTTCGCCGCAGGCCAACTTATGGGGTTCGCGAACACGTCTGAACATTCAACGCAACTAGCGAGTGCTCGCCTTGTCGGGAAGGCATAAGAAGGGAGGCTAGGCTGCTTTTGTGTACACGCCATGCACACCGCGCAAATGCTAGGAGAATGCAATTGGGTACATGTAGGGATTACCCACGAAATGCGATTGTGTGTATGCTCTGCCCGGCATTTGAAAGAATAGTATCACTCTACCCAGCGATTGAAATAATAACACTCCCCTACCCAGTGACCTGAAAATATACTATTTTTACCCACAAACAGCGAGAAATGGCTGCATGACAACGCTGCATGTGATGCAACGCCAAAATTATGACGTCATCAATATATCTCCGCATGGTTAGCATGGGGGGTCCGAGACTCCCCATGCGTTGAAAGGGAACGTACTAGGCCCTGCTACCGCGGGGCCTAGCAGGAGCCCGCGCAAAAACAAAACCCTAAACCCTTAGTGCCATTCTGGATGTGGTTTGATTACGATTTTGATGCTGAAATTAGAAGGGTTTGCGTGTGAGAAGAAAAAAACGGAGTGTTTCCGCTTTACTTAAAAAACGGACGTTTTCTCTCGATCGCGATCGAGCGATGACTTGCTTGTTTTTTTTAAATCGACATGCAAACCCCCTGGTTTGATGTAGTGCTCCGCCCGCACAAAACATAGAAACCCTAAATCAAACCAAAGGGTTTGCGTGTCCGGAGAAAAAAAAAACAAAAGAAAAAAAAAAGTCATCAATCGATCGCGATTCTTGCGTGGGGGCGAGAATCGCGAGGGGGTGAACATGCTCCACTTCGCTTCACTCCATCAGCGTCGCATGTCGCTGATCGAGCATGGTGAAGCGAGTGGGCACGAGAATCTTATTTTTTAAGTCGCTAGGCACTGGGTGAACATTTGTTTTCCGCTGGGTAGGGCGTCACCCACCCTCTCGCAGATTGGGTAAAAGGGTTAGGGTAGGGCGTCCCCAATGCAATTTAGCAAGGTTTTTAAAGTAGCACACAAATCTATCCGGTCGTTGTACAAGTATAAAAACTGTCCACCCCCCTATGTTGAGTACCAAACATACACAAGTCCCTAATCTTTCTAAGTGGGGCATTTCTATCATTACACAAATAGCCCACCCCGCTTTGAGACCTCGATTTTTACTCCGACAGTCAAGGGCAATTAAGTCAACTTCCCTCGCTGTAACGGATTGGACGGAATCCTTGACCGACTAGGCCAAAACCGCGGTGCTTGAGGGTGTCCGACCCTCAACCCATCCCGTCACACCGCACATAGTTCCAGGTGACCCCGCTCGAGCCACATGGCTCCTTCAACCAGTCCGCGTGGCACTGCCACGCTACACTCCCCCCCCCACTGTAGTTACCAGGCAACTTCCTAGGGTACACGTGTGTGAGCAAGCAGTAATTCACAAGGAGCACACTGTACACCATGGATGCGAGAAACGCTTGCCTTCATAGCTCGGGTGAAAACGAAGACAAGAGAGTGAGAGTGAGGGAGCGAGACTTAGCAATCGGTGAGCATGCTCTCGCCACGGGCAACACACCCGAGCGAGCACACACCGCCACCCGAGGGTCGAGCCCGACCGCTCGGCAAAAAACCGAACGGAAGCTACTCACCAACGCTCAGGTGAACCTGGCATGGTAGCCCCCTAAGGATCAGCACCCGGGAAATGCAACTACCCCAGAAAACACTCAAGGCAAGCAACATGATGCAGAGCACGTCAGTAAGAATGTACGGGCTCTAGCATTTCCCACACGAGATATGGAATTAAGTCATGGCCATGCATGTGCCAGAGGGCACTCTTGGGTGTAGCATTCAGGTCAAGTCGCCAGAGACGCCAATCATGGTAGGCTTGCTTGATGTCTTCCCAGGTGATGCCATGTCAATCAATCTGTACATGTGTGTGCAAGGAGGAGAAGACAAGAGGGCATAGGGATGTGAGTGGCCAACGAACTTCAACACTCCCCCATGACCTGCAGGCAACCACCCCACACACATGAAGTCTCCAAAGGATGAGATGAACATAGAGAACACACAGATCCACTCAACCTGGGTCGTGGGGACAGATGAGACCAATTGCATGAACAACACTTTTGAAAACGTTGCGACTGAGTGCTTTGGTAAGGAAGTCTGCTCTCTGGGAACGTGTGTCCACACATGCAACCTGGACAATGCCGGCGGCAATGCACTCACGTACAAAGTGATGCTCCACATTGATGTGCTTGGTGCGGGAGTGATGCATGCCACTATTCTCGGCAATGGCCTTGGTGCTTTGATTGTCACAACGCAGAGTGATGCAACGGATGGGGACACGCAATTGCTGCAGGAGACGACACAACGAGACAGCCTCACACGCGCCTGCGCCAAGAGCAACATACTCAGCCTCAGCAATGCTGCTGGCAACACACCCTTGTTTACCACTTTTCCATGAGATCGCAGTTCCACCAACCATGAAGATGTACCCTGTTCGGCTGCGTGCATCAGATTCGTGTGCCCAGTCATTGTCAGTGAAGCCATCAATCACGAGAGAGGGTTGTGCATGAAAGTAGAGACCGACACGTGGTGTGGAGAGTGCTTAGGGGATGACTCGCAAAGCAGCCTCAAGATGCCGCTCGTGTGGACACTGAGAGAACTGAGACAGAAAGTTGACGGCAAAGGCAACATCAGCATGCGTGGTGGTGACGAGGTACATTAGTGAGCCAATGACTCGAACGTAGTCAGTCACATCCACTGTATCCCCCAGCTTCGAGAGGTCCGAGGACTTCAGCGGTGACTGTCTCGCGGGGGTCATGGGTGTAGAAGCAGTGGGAATGGCAGTGAGGAGTGGACTGAAGCGCTCCCCCAGACCGCGGACATACGCAGCCTGGTGCACGTGCAGAGTGCGGCGTGCGCGGTCCCGCTTGAGCTCCATGCCCAGGATGACATGGGCCGGACCCAAATCTTTCATCTTGTAGGCTGCCTATAGAAGGGACTTAGCAGTAGAGACCGCGGAGGTGTTGGGAGATGCAATGAGAAGATCGTCAAAATAGACCAGAATGGCAACCAACGGTTTGGAAGGGGGACTAAGAAACAGAGCAGGGTCCACTGGACTCCTCCTAAAGCCCCCTCTCTCCAGGGTTGCCGTGATCTCTTGGTTCCAACAGCGTGGGGAGTGCTTGAGCCCATAGAGGGTCGTGCGCAGCCGCCACACATGGTTTGTCCCATCCGAGAAACCAGGTGCCTGGACCATGTGTTTTTCCTCATCCAACTTGCCACGCAAGAAGGCGCTGTTGACATCCATTTGCTCCAGCTCCCAGTCATGTTGGGCGACTAGGCTGAGCAATGCCCTGGCAGTGGTATAACGGCCAAGTGGTGCGAACGTCTCGTCAAAGTCCACACCAGGGATCTTGGAGAACCCCTTTGCCGTTAGACACGCTTTGTACCGTTCCACAGTGCTGTCCGGGTTCAGTTTGCAATGATGCACCCACTTGGCCGCGACAGCTTTGCAGCATGGGGGTAGATCCACTTGCTTGTACACACTGTGCTCTGACAATGCATCAAGCTCGGCCTTCATGGCCTACTCCCATACAGAGGAGTCAGTGGCTGCACGCGCTGCATGCACAGTCAAGGGTTCGGGTGGAAGAGGAGAAAGACCGGAGGCAGTGAAGCACGAGGCAACATACCCAACGACGGATGGCGAGAGAGCGGAGTGGAACTCCTGTTCAATGAGAGAGTAGCCAAGGGCAGTGCTGGGGTTAACGACGGAGACAGCGGTAGACATGCCAGAGGTCACGAGACCAAGAGCACAAATACCAGGGTCACCAGAGATAATAGGGTGAGAGTGGGAGGGGAGAGCACGGTGACGACCTCCACGTGTGTAGGGCAAAACAAGGGGAATAGACCGTGGAGGGGTGGATTGCACTAGAGAGGGAGTAGGAGAGGTGGGGTGTGCAGCGGAAGTAGGAGAGGTTGGTTGCTCAGTAGCGACAGGAGAGGCGGGGTGCACAATAGCAGCAAGAGATTGAGAGGAGGCAGAGGGAGCAAAATGCGGAGGAAACGCTGGCGGTGAGAGTTGGGCAGCGGAAGAGGGCACGGAGGGACCAGAGGGTGGAGAGGAAGAGGACGAGGGAGACACCAGTGGGGCAGAAGACGCTGACGCTGACAGTGATGGGCAGAGGGGGAATTGAGGGACGAACGGAGGGGAGAGAAGAGACCCCAGATGATGGAGTACCACCCCCATCCCGAGAGGGCGGAGAGAAGGACCCGGCAAAGTGAGGTGTGTCTCGCTCAACCAAGGGAGCCACGCTTCAAGGACGTCGGTGACCTCACTGTTGTGACGGAGAGCAAAGATCCAGCGGTACCAGGAGAAGTCATCAGTCAAGTAAAGAACGTATCGACCGAGACCACCAAGAAAATCGTGGGGCAAAGGACCCATCACGTCGGCATGAACAAGGTCAAGGGGGTGAGAGGAGCGGGACTCGGAGGTGGAGAATGGAGACCAGTGCATCTTGCCAGTGGCACAGTCTAGACAGCTCGAAGAGCAAAGAGGAGCAAAGGTGGCCGGGTCGAGGCCCACAGTAGGCTGAAGGCGAAGGAGACGCTGGATAGCAGCGGTATGAATGTGACAAAGCTGACGATGCAAGAGGTCAACATGGGTAGGTGACAAGGAGGGCGCCACATGAACAAGAGCAAAGGCAGCGGAGGAGGTTGGAAGGGAAAGCGGCACGCAAAACAGGTGATCACAGCGTACTCCACGCAGAACAACACGGCCAGACGAGTGGAGGGAGATCGAGGCAAGGCCACGGTTGGACGAAAAGTCCATGCCTTGATCGTCAAGGGTGGTCACAGAGAGCAGGCTGACCTCAAGGTCAGGAACGTATAGCATGTCAGGAAGATAGACTGTGCCGCCAGGACCATTGAACCGAACGACACCAATGCCATGAAGGGGAAGAAGCTAGCCTGAGCCAGTGCGGACAGAGCGAACAGAGCCAACGGGTCCGAGGGAGACAAAAGAGGAGCGGCATGAGGTCATGTGATGGGTGGCCCCAGAATCAATGATCCAGAGGCCAAGGGCGGCACGAGTGGTAGGAAGAACAAGACAGACGGCGACAATGGAACGAAGAGACAGGGAAGACGATGCACCGAGACGAGTGGGGAACGTGTGAGAATGCCAATCTTCAATCCAGTCACAAGCATCAGGCAGGTCCCCTTGCACGCCACCGAATGCCGCACCCCGGAGAGTGGTGTCAGACTCACAAACAGACACATAGCACTCGCCACTCACACTCTCACCTCCCTGAGAACGAAGGTGAAGAAGTTCAGCGAGGCGGTGCTCAAGGACACGCTCCTCGTCACGGCAGTCAGAGGAGTGGTCAGAGGAATGGTAAGAGGAGCATTCTGACACGGCAATTGTCACACATCTAGGAGGGTGCAGGGCAGTGTGAGGATGGAGGGTCGTAGTAGGGAGGACCGCCGGGTGGAGGAATCCAACCCCAAGGACTGGGAGGTGAAGGAGATGGTTGAAGAAGTGGGGCTAATGTGGTGGCAAGGGCAGAGGCTCAAAAAGAGGAAGAAGGAGAGGCGGCTATCACTGCCGTAGTTGCGAAAGAGGAGGTGACCCCGGTGCGTGCCCAATGGGCATAGAGGAGGCCAGGTGAGAATCATCACGTGGGGCCGGACACTTCGGCGCAGAGTGCCTGGTAGTGCCGCAATTCCATTAGGTAACATCTGCGCTGGTGGTGGAGCCAGAAGGGAACTTACCACCCCGGCCACCCCCACGCCCTTTCCCACCACCACGGCCACCACCATGGTTCAAGCCACCACCGCCACCGCGAGAAGACGCCTGTGCAGAGTGAGCAACAGCAGGGGAAGCGGAGGCTGAGGATGAGGTAGTGGCTGCTGCAAAAGAGGACGAGGAGGTGGTCACTACAGCGACCGCCGCACGATGCATCCGCTTGTTCTGCAGGCTGTTCCATCAATCAGTGTGCCAGGAGGAAGTGAAATCATAGAGAGGTCCAATCCGTGGGAGTGTGTCCACAGGGAGTGGTGCGGAGGCGAGGCGCTCAAGATCTGCCTGGGAGACGTGCTAGTAGATATCCGAGAGCTTAGGAATCAGCCAGGCAACAATGGACAAGCAGGCGGACAGAGGCCTAGGAGCGGCCTTGCCTAGCTCGCACAACAAGCGCAGACTCCTCGCCCAGTAGTCGTCCGCAATTTCATCAGCCCACATCTATACGGTGTTGAATTGCACAGTAAGAGCACTCTGGACTGCATGCCCAGTGACTGCCTTCCAACAACAAATGAGAGAGTATGCGCCAATGGGGTCAGCAAGTGTGCCTCGGATTGGGTCTGCATTGTACGTACCAATGTCATCAAGAAGGCTCTTGGGTCCAGCAGTGATAAGGGCGTGGACTGCACAAGCCGCCTCCGCTGGCTGTGGAACAAACGGTGCCTTTGGGAGGGAGTAGTACTCCCACAACAGTTCCCCTTGGGCCCACACACTAAAGCGCGTTTCCCAGGAGGTGAAGGTGAGATTGGATGTGAACTATGGTGGTGGAGTTTTGAAGTCCTTCTACTGTGTGGGTGGTAGTACATGAGCTAAAGCAGCTGTTGAGAGAGCGGGCACAGAGGAGTTGGGGACACCTCCACTGTGAGGTATAGACGAGTCAACACATGTAGTGTCATCAGCAGGAAGGACAACAGTAAGGGCAGGTACATTCCATAGACGTTCTATGACTAGGGTTGGTACTGTGGTGGCTAACTCATGCTGTGCCTCGTTGTTCCGATGCAGTGTGTCCTCAGCTTTGTGCCGTGCCGCCTGTACCTCACTAAGGGCGACCTGAAGAGCCGCTATTGTTTCCTCTGGTCCTGGCATGGTGAGAGTGAGCAGGCAGGAAGAGGTGAGTGACGCGGGAACGTGTAGTGTAGGGTGCAGAGTGCACAGAATACTCACCAAACGAGTGCCAGGGCAGCAGGGCGAAGAGAGTGGCCACCACTACTGCATCTAAGGAGAAGAGAACGGTGACCCACCTTGCAACTGCCACAGTGAGGCAGAGGAGACCAGTGACGATGGCCCCAGCCACTGCTGCTACTGTTGATGCAATCAGGACCCCTGTGGTGACGTGTGGTGTCAGCTCCCGCGGAGCACCGGTGGAGGTCAGGACTGCAGATGCAGTAGATGCACGTATGGAGCTGACGGCAGCTGCATTAGAATCGGTAGCAGATGATGCGGCAGTGGCAACAAAGGCCATGGCTGCAGTGACCTGTGTGGCAATATTGGCAGTTGCGGCAGCAAGCAACGTGAGGGAAGTTGCCATGTGCACTTAGGCTCTGGCTGCACGGCCCACTGCAATCTGGGTGGGAGCCCTGCACGCGCGAGCAGTGGCGGCAAAGGTTGCTGCGGCTCCTAGAGTTGCATCTAGAATGGCGCCCGCTAGGCCAATGGAGTCGGTGTGGACACAAACTGTCCTCACTGTCTTGTTTAACACTCTGTTCATGCATGCTAATGAGACTACTTATGCCCATTGACCTCGTAGTTACTACTTTTTGTGTGACCTTGGTAAGGCAATGGACAACTCCCAGCCATTCTTTCCATCGTCAACGGCCTCATCCCCGAGCTGTCACAAATCTTTAGAGAGGTCAAGGCATCAGATCTCAAATGCCTCACCACTGAGCCTCTCTCCGCTGATGCCCCTCCAAGCATTGGTTTCCTTTTGGAGTTTGCAATGCAACGCCTCACCGACTGGGAGAGCGTCTTACAGAACAAACACATTTATTGTGGAGAAGTTGCTTCTACCACCAGTGTATCCTTCTTTTTCCACCTCCTCCTTGGCATCCTCTGCATCCTTCTTTTTCCACCTCCTCCTTGGCATCCTCTGCATCCTTCCACGTCTACCTCGTCTCTGGTTTCCCAAGCGGGCAGTTAGGGTCGAGGAAAGGGGAAGGACGGCCCTTCTAGTGGCGGATAAGGTGGTGGAAAAGGAGAGCACTGCAAAGGAAGAGGTTCCAGGAACTCGCCCTCCTTTGCCTCATCCACTGGCACCATGATGTGCTGGAATTGTGGCACCACTGAGCACGTTACCCCAAAGTTCATTGCATCCCCTGACAATGCATGTGTTGCATCTGCGATGCGGACGCACTGGGCATGCTCCTCTGGTGGCGATAGTGGTGCTTCCCGCACCTCTGCCTCCTCCGTGTCCGCCATCCACGGATTGTCAGCCTCTACCAATACTGCCACCTACAGTACTTCTCGCCGCCCTAACCGTGAGGTTGGCCTCGAGCATTTGGTAGCTCTGTCTTCTACGACCCCCCTTGTGGTCCCTACTCTCCACCAACATGGGTCTCGCCAGACAGCTCTCAGCGACCGCTGTCGTCAGGGGTCGTCATCACCCATGACCCACCTGAGGACGACCGCCAGTTGGATGCAGCCATCGCTCATGTCATCCATCAGCGTCACCTTTGTGATTAGGGAGGTGAAATTACCCGTTCATGTTTGGGGTCACTTGCGTGTGAGTCAGACGGGGCCCTTCGCGGGTTTGCATCGCATTGCATCCAAGGGTGTCTCCTTGTTGATGTTCTGTGGATTAAGGATTGGCCGTCCATGTGCTTGCCTCGTTATCTTGCCGCGTGTGGTCAATAGCTCCCATCACGCTCCATCATTTTTTTTTCTTCATACGTGTTTCCGCATCTGTGCGTGTTTTGGGTGGCTTCTAGATTCTTAACTCTAGAAACATCCACCACATGGTATCCTCTCGTTCCTTTTTTTTCTCTTTGGGGCCCGTTGGCTCCATTATCTTTTTTCGCATTGGCCCAGGTCAACTTCTTCCGATTCAGGGCATCAGTGTTGTCCGGTTTTCTTGGGCCTGGGTGGGCTGTTTCTACCAGGCGTGTTGTATGTACCCTCTCTTAATCTGAGTCTGCTCTCTGTGATGACTCTCAATGATGAGGGCATGGGACTTCTTCTCTAGCCATGGCATTGTATTTGTGTCACACCACACCACCGGCTGCATCTTATTTCAAGGCAAACATTGTGATATTTTGTTTCATGTTCTCTCTTTTGAACTTTTCTGTGACACATTCGCACGTATCCATCTGGCTCGCTCCCTCTCACCAGCACACCCGCAGCCGTTGCATCGCCTGCATCGCCACATTCACACTTTCGACACAGGTACTTGCTTAATCACCAGCCTACACATGGACTTGATGCTTCTACCTGCCCTGGTCCTTGTACAGCTGACTGTCTTGACCGTGCCCAAGGCAAAATGCATCGGACTCCTTTTTCCACCTTTGACACTTGCACCTCTCACCCTCTTGATCTCTTGAATGCTGAAGAAATGGACCTCCTCGCTCATAACGCCTCAAGGGGGGTTAGTTGTTACTTCCTTTGTCTCACTGAAGACTAGTCGCATATGCACTGGGTGTTTGCCCTTTGACCAAAAAAATATTTTTTTTGCCACCCTTGAGTTCTAACTCCCACAGGCTGAGCTCGCTTGTGGTCGCCGTCTGTGTGTCTTTCATTGTGACCATGGTGTTGAGTTCATGGCATCCACTACACAGTTCTTGTCATCCTACAGGGTGTGTATGGAGACATCGGCTCCCTACACACCTCAACAATATGGTGTTTTTGAATGTTGGAATCGCACACTTGCTGACTTTGTCCACACTCTCCTTAGTGCCTCGGACCAACCTCCTCCTTTATCCTTCAATGCCATTTCCTACATGACATGGGTCTCAAAATGTGTTCCACACGGTCCCCTCTCTTGTCATTTCACCCCGTCCGAGCGTTGGTTCGTTTGCTGTACAGACTTCCATCTTGCTCGTATCTAGGACTGTGTTGCTGCTATCTGGCTCCCTGAGGATCTTTGGGATCACAAGCTTAGCCTTCGTGCCCGTCTGTACACCTTTCTTGGTGATTCTACTATGTCTAAAGCCTGGTGCTTCTAGGACTCTGACCAGTCTTGTGTCATAGAGTCTCCCGATTCTCTATTCTTCCACGAATTTTTTCTTCGTGATCTCTCTCGTGTTGCTCCACCCTCTTCTCTGTCCTTGCTCTGCCGGCTTTGGGGGATGGTTCTGCCTAATCCTCAAGGCCTTGGGAGTACATCCCCCTCTCCCGCTTGTACAGGTGCCTCGGCTTCCCCTCTCTCTCCTCAATCATCTCCGGTCACAGCTAGCGAGTCTCCCAGCCTATCCTCTCCATCCAACGCCTCTTCTCCAGCATTTGCATCGGTTTTTGTGTCTTCTGCACCTACATCTTCTGGCTCAGAATCTGCTGAGTCACTAGCGTAGTCACAGGCACATTATTCTCTTGGCTCACCTCATGTGTTTGTGTCATAGACTACACCACCTACTGATGCCCCATAGCCACGTCTTGAGTCTCAAGCTCCTACCATCGGTTCAAAGCTAATTCTTGAGTCACATACCCCTATTGTTGGCCTAGAACCATACACATGCTGAGAGAGGCTCCCCTCTCTCCCTCAATAGATATTTCCCCAGCCCTCTCAGCACTCCCAAGTGTCACACAGAGTCTAGTGCATCATCCTCTACAGCTGGACCTTCTGTCATACCGATTGGCCTCGATCCACAAGGTGCTGTTGTCAGGGTTGTTCATCCCAACTCCGTAGTGGGATTCCATATCACCCTTGAGGCCTTTGTTGCTCGTTATGTTGCGACATGCTTTGCAACAAGTTGACTCATCACAATCCCTCCATAGTTAGCCACTATTCAACAGGCTTGTGAGGAAGGTGATGCCAACCTTTGGAAGAAGGCCACGCAGGAGGAGCGAAATGCTCTCAAGGATCAAGGTAACTTTGAGCTTTTGGACTTCCCTATGGGCCATAAGGTTGTCTCAGCTCGCTGGGTTCTTTGCCGTAAGGTGAAGCCCGATGGCGAGGTCAACCGATTCAAGGCTCGACTTGCTGCCAAAGAGCTCTCTCATATCCCTGGAATTGAATTCAGCACAATGTTTGCTCCAGCTTGGCAACACACCACTGATCACGCACTTTTGAGCCTGTTCGCATAAAATGACTCGGAATTTGAGCAGATAGACGTCAAGAATGCATTCTTGCATGGACGTTGTGGCGAGGAGATCTACATGATATAGCCTCCGGGTTTAACTAATGGTACCAACAGGGTATTACAACTATGGAAGGCCCTATAAGGGCTCAAGCAATTGACATGCTATTGGAGCATAGAGATCTCCTCCACTCTTAAGAGAGGTGGCTTCCGTCGTAGCACTATGAACCCGACGCCCATCCTGAGTGCTCCCTCAAAGCTCTTCGTGGCTACTCTAGTTTACGTTGATAACCTACTCATTCCTGCTCCCACCATCGCTGTTGTCCAGTCAGTTAAGCCTATGTTGCAGTCCACCTACAAGATGAAGGACCTAGGCTGAGTTTGAGAGCTGGAGTGTGATCGCTTGTGTCGCACTACGCACTTGCACCAAGCTGCCTATGTCCATAGTGAGCGCATCACCTCCTTGCTCGCCAACACACCCACTGATTTCACGCCGATGACATCGGCAGGCCAGTGCCTGCTTCAGTCTTCTAATCCATTGCAGCTGGGGGAGACCGTTGATGTCGTCGATTACCTCAGCATGATTGGTTGACTTATGTACCTTGCTACCACCACTTGGGCTGATGTGGCCTTCGAGAAAATGCTTGCCCCGGTTCTCCTAGTAGTCTCACCAAAATCATCGTGACGCTGTACAGTGTGTAGTCAGTTACATCCTCTGTACAGCGCGAGTGGAACTATGCAACTGTACACAACCCTCTATGGTTGTTAATGGTTACACCAACGGTGATTGGGCACATAACACAGATGGCCGCAGTTGCACCAATTACAATCTTATTGTTGGTGGGACTGCAATCTCTTTTAAGAGTAGAAAACAAGGGTGTGTCTCTTGCAGCTCGACTGAGGCTGAGTATGTGGTACACAACGTAGGTACATGTGAGAGTGTGTGGTTGTCTCGATTGCTGCAGCAGTTACATGGCCCCTTCCGTTGCGTCACTCTACACAACGTTAATCAAAGCACAAAGGCAATTGCTTAGCATGATGGTATACACCACTCACGCACACAAGTGGTGCATGCCATCCTGCTCAGCAACATTGTGCATCACTTTGTTTGTGAGTGCATTGTTGTCGAAGAATTTGAGGTTGCCTGGGTTAATACTCAACATCAGCATGCAGAATTTATCACCAAAGCTTTCAGCAATGACATGTTGTTTTATTCGTGCACTGCCTCACTGTCTCATACTGTGACCTCTCGGCTGGTGTACATGCTCATGCAAATGTCTGACTGGATGGACGCTGATGCCGATGGGACACTGTTCAGTGGAGTGGACGTGTTGCCATGAAGCCGAGCATGTGGTTCTCCTCCTCCTTGAGCTTCTGAAACTACAGCCTCAGACTTCCAGCTCCATTGGCAGCAACCCTTGGCTATCACGTCATCAATAGCTGTAGATAGCTCTCAGGAGTAGTAGAACAGGAGCCCGCGTTTGGGCAGCCGTAACTCCATGTAGCTATTTTTCTTGTTGATTCTGACTGCACGACTGCGTTTGCAGCATGGTTGTTTTGGTATGGTTCAGTTTTTAGGAAAAATGGACAACGCCCAGGTTAGGGGCCGTCTGGTGTCTGGCATGGCTCACCCAGGAAATTCTGCCAGACAGGACAATGCTATGATTTTCCTGGTTGGCTGATTTTCTGAGTAACAAGCCTCACAGAGCTGAGGTGAGGCTAGAACTGACAGGGGTCTCACTTAGTTACTCATTCCTAATCATTCATTGCTTCATTCCAACTGCAATCCTAACGCTAACTCTGGCGCGTGCATTTCTTAGTAACAAACCAGAGCTCTCAGACTTAGACTCTAGTGCAGCAGACTAAGGAGGCACCAGAGCTACTGTCGCTTTGCCTTGGCGACAGCGGCAAGCAACAAGCGTGGGTTCCTGCACGATGCACCAACAACACTACGGACCCAACATGCGCACTGGGTAGTTTCCATTTTGGCATGTTTAAGGCGGCTGTGTGTGCTGTTGGTTTGTTGCATGCTAATAATGCCCCTGACTGATGTCGATCCATCTCTGTACTCATAAGTCGTGGTCTCTTGTGACTTGGACCCTTTTGTTTCTGCTCTCACGTGTTTGCATGCTATTCGTCTGTGGGTCACAGGGGAGTGTTGTTCATAGGTGTAAGAGACGCAAGTGTCCTCTTGACTCTCTTCACACACTCACACTGTCACTACAAGTGAATGAACTGAAACCAGGCACAACGGTGGGACACACATGATGGACTATGCACTATTGGAATCTCAGCCAAGTGCATGTGGCGCCCACAACATCATTTCTACAACTACATGAGAGCGTTATTGTTTTGATCAACATAACCTACTTGTTGTCTACTTAGCATGACATGGAGCAAACATGGCAAGGAGCATGCAACCATGAACGCCCATTGCCAATGTGGTTGATGTTGATTTTAGTCATGCATGTGTAGAACAGGTGATGTTGGGTTGCTGATCCCTCGGGACCACACGACTGGGTTATCCCGGCGTGTGAGGGGCCACCGGCGGCTCGCTCGCCGACCAGTCTTAGTTCGAGCCCTGGGTGGCGTTGGGGTCCCACTTTGAGCCTCTCGTGTGGGTGGCCCAGTCAATCGGCCTCTATCACCCCATCGTCTTGTTCATCGCAACTAAGTGTCATGACCTCTCTAGGATTCTCCTGTGAAAGAACTAGCTCGCTCCATTCTTCAAACACGTCCATGGTTTGTTTCTCATGCGTGTCACATCCCATGTTCTACTATGCTTGACCAACAAAAAGTTGGAAATCAACTAGGGCATACAGGCCCACGTGAAAAACGAACATGAGCTCTGTGTGTGAGTGCATTGTAAAACGGCAAGAATCTGGCTAAGCATGGAACGCACAATATGAAAGAACAAGGAAGAAGTACAAATGAGCCCCTAGTGGGCTTATGTAAGGGCGCCAGCAGCTAGCCGCACCGGGCCCCGTCACCCGCGCTGAACCCAAACAAGTTGGCGCTGAGAACACACTGCATACACCACGAGAAAAACAGATTTAGTCTCCTCAAGGCACCGAAACAGCTCACCGAGTGCCCGGGTCTCGACCACCGAGAAAATACGAGCAGTACTGAAAACACTCATAATCAGCGTCTAGACATCACAAATGGCTTTCCGAACATCGGATGCCCTATTACAATCATCGGGTCTCCTCGTCGCAATGGTACAGTCCACCAGGTGTGCGGGTCTCAACCCATCGAGAAAACTCTCCTAGCTCCCGACCAGCCCACAAGGCTGCCGGAATTCATCAACTGCATCTCGTTGGCGCTATCGTAGGTGCTGGAGAAGTCTCGGTACACTCCGGAGGCCCGTCGTGTTGTCACACTCTCCTCCACCCTATACCACCAACTTGGGGTACATGGGTAATCAATCGGCGTCGGTCGTCACGGGTGGAAGCCACACAAACCAACACTCCCCCTGGCTGCCATAGCCGTGAACGCCAAAACAAATGAACGAATGCATGACTCAACAACTTTTGCCAAACCACAATCTGCACCAGTCAACCATACACACACACACACACACACACACACACACACACATACACACATACACACACACACACACACATCTGGTGTCCATCCACGTACAGAGGCTACGCCCGGTGTCCCCCTGGAGCATTGTGAAGGTCACAAGGTCTCCTCACGACACTGGTACATCCCACCATGTTTGCGGGTCTCGACCATGAGAGGAAGCATCCACATCATACACAAGTCAGACAAAAAGAGGGTCTCCACGTGACACTGGCGGTACAAGTGCCCGGGTCTCCACCACTACGAGCAATCCAACAAGTACGCCGGCCACAATAGCATCATCAACCAACACACATGATCATAGGGGGATCTCCTTGTAACACAGGGGAAACTCACCACGTGTCCGGGTCTTGACCACTATGAGCAATCCAGCTCGCATGCACATGCCACACGTAGTATAGCCACACACCAAGACACATGATCACATTGTCTCCTCGTGACACTGGTACATCCACCAAGTGTCCGGGTCTCAACCAACAAAATGCTACCATCCACATGTAGCTGTGCAGGCACGTGGCATGAGCCACACGCCGGCTGCTGTAGTATGCTCATAGCAGAGCATGGACCCCTCGCCATGCATCTCCCATGACGTGGTGTCAGGTCGAGGTCCACACAACACTCCCCCTAGGGAGATGAACCTAGCGACGATGTCCTCGATGGAGATGCTGATACCGTAGCAGGACAAATCCTTGGCAATGAATCATGTGGTCTCCCACAAAGATAGCTCCCCCTGTCACGCACGAGTCTGCTCCCATCCCCATTGTCGAAGTGGTGTCTCCCGCTACGACTCCTCACGTTGCCTCTACACCACCTAGAGTGTACCAGTCCTCGTGTGACTGCCAAGGGTCCCAACTCACATTCTCCTCTCGCCGCTCTGTCGCAATGCATCTGTGTACGCTGGAGGAAAGGGAATGGGCGAGCAGTACACAGGCATGAATGAAGTGGCGGAGCTGGCTTCAGAGGCGGGATAGAGCACCTTGAAGCACAAGGGTGTACCACCACACAAGAAGGAGGGCTGGAACGACGAACCGGACCACCACTCATGGACAAAGGTGACGATGGAGAAGCTGAGCCAGGTGGATGAAAGTGTGTGATGGCAACAGCAAAAGGAGGAGCGATGATGGAGTCGATAGGAACAAGAATGGAGGAAACTGAAGGCATGCTTCTCTCTCCTATGGTTGAGTCTCCACCGGACGTCATACTCGGAGCTGGTACATGATCCTCCCTGAGTATGGGTGTGCGAGATCTTGATAGTGGAAAGCTTCTGCCGATAGTAGTGGTGCTCAAATGCTGTGATTGTCGCTCCTGCGTTACCATCAACTCCTGCTATAGCATCTCTACACGCTCCTGTAGGTCAGCGTAATCTGCCTTGAACATGTGGAGGTGGCCCATGTCTGCCTCGCATAGGATCAACTCTTACTCACTCGATGCTGCACACGCAGACTATGAACTCGTAGGTAGAGCTCCATCTGCATCTCCGCTGTTGAAGACGATGGAGCCAGTATTGTTGCATCCTCCTGGGGGTCAACCAAACTCGTAATGTGCTGAGACGTTGGAACATCAGACGTAGAAACAGGTGTCACATCTACACCACAGCTCCTGCCTCTCATACGAGGAGAAATGAGCGGTCGCGTGCCAAGAGGGAAGGAGAAGGAGGAGTCGTCAGAGTCCGTGGAGCATGTAGAAATGTCGTCGGTGCAAGTACTGCCACTCTCAATGTTGGTATGATCAGCAGGGTCACCAACAGGTGAACACGAGAGGGCATAACTCACCTCGTGCTGACCAGGTGACTCAATCCGCATGGTCGGATCTGCTCCTCCGTCCTCGACTACCGGCGTAGTGGATACAACTATGTAGGACTTCGGCTCGACAATGCCCATCAAGGCGACCAGAAGCCCAGCTGGCGCTCACGCACCGTCTTGCCGGGAAAACTGGTTGCTGTCACCTGCTCGATTATGGAGTGGGGACCACTATCTGACTCCGTCATGTGTGTCGCTACTTCACCGTGTGTACGGGAACCCGTGTGAGGAGTCGTCCATCTTCCCAGATGGACGACTCCTCACGCTGAATCTGGTCCTTAGGTAGCGCCTATGACATGGTGGAGCCTGCCGTGTCTGCTGCAGCACATGTCCAAGTGACATCTCTCAGAACTACTGCTCTCAAGAATGCCTCAACCTCTAAAAGACTAACCGGCTGACTCTGCTCATGCACTGCAACCGCTACCGGGCTGGTGTAAGCCTCGTGCACCAACGCCCCCAAAATTCCGTATGGGACATCCCGATCCGTACGATACTCTTGTGCCACCGCCAGGCCACTACTGGTCGTAGTCGCGAGTGGCACCGCCCAGGCACGCGGAACCTGCACTCCTCCTGATGCAACCTACTGCTACAGAACGTCCGGCTCCTGCCCCAGCATAGATGTCAACCTTGATGACATGCATGTCTCAAGCACTGCAACCTCCACCGGACTCATGTGAGTCTGCTGTACACACTCCTCCAATGTTCCGGTAGACGCATCCCAATCCGTACAGGACCCCTGTGCCACCATCGGGCCGCCATCGATCGAAGCCGCGAGTGGCACCACCGAGGGATGTCGTCACTGTGCTCCTCCTAACGTAACCTTCTACTATGGAAGATTTGGATCCAGCCCGGACGTGGAAGTCGAGCTCCATGACACTCAAGTCTCCACCATGAACGCCATGTTGGATCAGACTCCACATCATGTGCTGTCACCGTATCATCTGAATCTGCCTGAGCTGACTCTCGGGCACCACGGCACAGCGTGAGTGCGGATCCTGTCGCTACGGTCACAGTAGGAAATGTACGGTGATCAAACTCCCCCTCAATAGGTACAGCAACAGAAGCCGAGGACATGGAGGATGTATCGAAACCGGCGGGAGCCCGGCGTACAAAGCACTGACGCCTACGCCGCGTGTACACATGACTTGAAGGACTGCATGAGGACATGTCATCTTGATGTGACATCGTGGTAGCAGGAGAGTGGAGGATCAAAAGGATGGTGGCAGCCTTGGACTGGCCGGCAAGTGAAGCTGAAGGGATACCATCAGATGAGGAAAGAGGATAGGATGAAGGAGATGAGATCAAGAAGGCCGTCGACGAACTAGTAGCAGAAGCACGCTCGGTGACGACGAGGTCACAAAGCCACTGCACCATCTCCCTCAAGCCATTGATCTCAGTGAATATGGTCGCCAGGGGTCCAGCTAAGGGATCTACCAAAGCTGGTGGATCCCAATGTTGTGGAGGACGCATGCTTGGACGAGGCAGAAGCCAAAGTGGATGCCAACCGCGAGGGTGCGTCCAACAGCGACGCCAACCATGGCGTCCATCACCATAGTAGTATCAGGCCAACGCATAGGCCGCCTGTTCCGATGTCTACGCACTCATCTCATATGCCGGACGATGGATAGGTGCCGAGGGCACCTACTCCCTGTGGTGAACTCCAAGTCACAAGAGAGGATGACACAGGGAGACACTGTCACCCCTGTAGGTCACGGCGTCAGGGTCAGCAAGTGTAATCTTACGCGACGAGCTACACGACATTCTCTGTACTTCTCAGGCACTTTTTTTTCCACACATATTGTCAAATATGATCTGTACCACACAATCAACATCCCAAAGTTTAAAACCACAACCAAGAGGGGCTTTCCTAAGACATGCTCGTAATTGTAGGTAGAGGATCCTAGCAAGAGGGAAAGCGAGGGAAGTGTGAGAACAAGCCAAGCATGCTAGAGACCAAACGCCATGGACGTTTGCTGGTTGAGCCGCAAGCGTACGAAAACAGATGCGAGTAACGAGCGAGAGGAGACAGGCAAAGCAAGAGCTCACTCCCCACGATTGGGTGGGCAGCGAGCCCACAAGCATCTGTGGGTTTTTCCCATTTGCCTGATCTCGAGCCTGACCCTGGACTGGTCGATTGTGGCACCTGAGCTATCCTAGTGTCAACAATAAGTCACGTTATGTAGGCCTGTGCAAGAGGCAATCCTGATGCACCCTATGAGTGTAGCTCTGGATGGTCTCCTTGTGAGCCGGCACCATATGAGCGGTGACATCAGCGCCAGTGTCACTCCAGCATCAATCACCTGCGTCAGTGCTATGAGTGTGTAGCAAGGTCAGAGGTCACAACAGATCTGTGGGACACAAACCAGCACTCCTCCATGACCCACAGTCGACGCACATCAACACAAACTCACAGTCACAAACGAGTGTCACAAGGAGTGACAGACACCTGTACATGCACTAGGAACGACCATTCACCCAGGATCACCACGTGGATACAACATCCCAACAGCATGCAGAGCCGCCTTAAAGACGTTACTGCTGAGTGTCATCGTCAGGAAGTCTGCTCACTGCTGTCGTGTATCAACCCAGACAACCTAGACATGTAGATCTCCTCATCCAACTGTCCGTGGAGGAACGCATTGTTCACATCCATCTGCTCTAACTCCCAGTCATGGTGAGCCACAAGACTCACAAGTGCTCTGGCAGTGGTATACCGCCTGACCAGTGCAAACGTTGCGTCAAAGTTGACGCCGGGGACCTGGGAGAACCCTTTGGCCGTGAGGCGTGCCTTGTAATTGTTAAGTACACCATTGGGATTGTACTTACGCCAAAAGACCCAACGGGCATCGATGGCTTTGCGCCCAAGCAGTAGATCGACAAGCTCATAGACCGCATGATCATCAAGGGCGTTGATCTCGTCACGCATGGCAGCGTCCCACTGCTGGGCGTCGGAGGCTACATGGGCTTGACGCACAGTGGTTGGCTCAAGGGGCAAGGCGGTGGTAACTGATGTGGCGTGACATTCGGCAATGCTGCTCAAGACTGCAGCTTCCAAAGCCCGTTTATGCTCCGAGGCAAGGAGCGTGTAGCCGAGGGCGGAACTGGGATGGACAATCCCAGTAGCCAAACCCAGTGCGTCCATGTCGATGGGGAGAGTAGGCGAGTGGGTAGGATTAGACAGAGGCTGAGATGGGGGAGGGCGTGCCAAGGTCGTGGAGGTGTTAGAGCGGTTGGGTAAGGCACGAAGACGCCCAGCCTGGACAAAGGGTGAGACAGGAGCAGAGCAAGTGGGAACGTGCAGAGACGGGTTAGACACCCGGACAGAAGAGGCCACGAGTGAAGTGTCCGGGCTAGATGGGATAGTGGGAGACAAGGCAAACTAGACAGAGTCAGTGCTCGGAGACGATGGGACGTCAGAGGGATTGGGCGATGGGACGTCAGAGGAAGAGGACCCCGAGAAGGTAGGGACAGGTCCAAACGATGAGGACTACAACGAAGGTGAGAGCTACGATGCGGCAGCAGGGATTACCAGACCCACAGGAATGAAATCCCCCCACAACCAACACAGAGGCAGAAAGGAGGAGTCAGGGGACAGGCGACCGAGGTTGCGAAGGAAGACAGACTAAAAGAACAAAGCATCGCGAGACTCGATGGCACACTGACGGACCGGGGTCCCAAAAACGCGAGGCTTTGGACTGCGTGGAAACCCCAAGAAAGGGGCACAGATAACCTCGAGGGGACAGTTTCTCATCACGGAGATCCTCCGGAAGCCAAACTGAAGCAATGCTACCCCAGACCCGAGCGAGACAAAGATCGGCACGATGACCATGCCAGCGTTCAAAGGGTGTGATTGTGTGGGGTAGAGGGCCGTGGGGAACACGGTTCCATGCCCACGTCATGTAGCACATTGCTTCGAAGGCAAAGAGCGGCGGCAGACTGGAATAAAAAAGAAGCGTGCGGATACCGTCGGTGAGCGTCCGGTTCCAATGATCAGAGACACCGTTTTGTTGGGGTGTGTAAGGAGCGGACGTCTCCAAACACACCCCACGAGACTCTAGCGGACGAGCGGTGGGGCCAAGAAATTCACCGCCACAATCGCAGCGGAAGACTCGCAGTGACCGTTGGCAGGCACGCTTAACCTCAACAAGCCATAACTCAATGACGGAACAAAAATCGCTCTTTTGGCAAAGAGCGAACACCCAGCGAAAGAGAGAAATCATCGGTAAGGCACAAGACGTAGCGATCCACGTCACTAAGAAGGTCATGAGGCAAAGGCCCCATAACATCCGCATGAACACAATCGAGGGGATGTGTAGAGTGAGACACAAAATGAGAGAAAGGAGAGCGATGCATCTTCCCTTGCGCACAATCAAGACAATCAGCAAGGCAAGGGGCAGGGAAGGTAGAGGGAGAGAGGCCAAGAGCAAGCTGGAGACGCGGCATGCTGTGAATAGCATCGGTGTGGACATGACCAAGGCGACGATGCAAGAGACAGACAAGGTCAGGAGCAAGAGAGGGTACAACGTGTACAAGAGCGACGCTGATGGCAGGAGCACAGGGGATATGCAAGGGAACACGATAGAGTTTGCCGCACTGCACGCCATAAAGAACAGCACGTTGGGAGGAATGAAGACAATGCAGCATGGCGAATGCACCAATGGGATCAGCAAGGCGCTTGGCAGCAGGGTCATCGTTGAAGGTGCCAACGTCATCAATCAACGACTCAGGGACAGCAGCGATGAGAGCACGGACTGCGCGAGCAGACTCAACAGCAAGTGGTGTGAAGCAAGCAACAGCAAGGGAGTAGTACTCCCACAGCTGCTCTCCTTGAGCCCAGGCACTGAAGCGCACCTCCCAAGAGGAGAAGGCGAGCCCAGAAGTAAGTACAGGCGGCTGAGAAAAGAAGTCATGTTGGCAAGGCGCAAGCAGAGGGGTAGCAGTAGCGGCGGTGCTAGTGTGCACAGCAGCAGAATTACTAGAAGCAAGTGGGAGAGTGGGATTGGCCCCGGGCGGGAGAACAGCAGATGCAACAGGGAGGCGGCAAAGCACTATAGCTGCTACTTCATCAGAAAAAGCAGCGCATTTGTCCTCAGCGAGCTTAAGATGGTCCTCAGCCTCCTGCTAGGCCTCGCAAGCAAGAGCGAGCTGACGCTGAAGGGCCAGAATGACTGACTCGTCGTCACCGGGCATGGTGACGACGTGCAGGCTCTGCCGGCCAGATTGTGGCAGGGTTTCCCCAGCCCCGGTGGGCATGGGAAAAATGGGGTTGCCTGAGGCAAAGGATTTAAATGCTGCAAGACAGCCCATCCCAAGTCAGACAAGACAAGCCACCGCACAAAAGGCAACACAGGTGGAACCACGAGAGCGAGAGCTCTAGTGGTGAAGGCGGCACCAAGAGTGATGAAGACGCCCGTGATGGAAGCAACAGCAGTGACGAAGCTAGAACCGGCAGATGGGGCAGATGCGGCTGCTGCGACTGCGGCCGACGTAGAAGCGCGGTTGGAAAACGTGGTGGCAGCTATAGCAGATGCAGCTGAAGACATTGCCGATGCGATAGCGGAGGCTGCTATGGAGATTTGAGTGCCTATGTCAGCAGCGGCTGCAACAATGGGTCCAACAACAGTTGCGGCCTCTGTGTACGCCTCGATGGCACGCCTGACAGAGGTTGTTGCAGGTGCCCGCGAAGCTCTAACGGCTGTGGCGAATGTAGTTGTAGCCGTTGTAGCTCTATCTATGATAGCCAAAGTGGTATGCGTAAGAGCACCCACAAGACTAATGATGTCCTGTGTCAACGCTGTGTACAGCTGAGCATCGGCGGCCTCTGGGTTAGCGTGCGGCAGGTGATCCCCTCAAGACAAAGGGGTTGGGGAGACGCTTACCGGACGGTGGCGTGAAGCTCACGCAGTCGGTGCTGAAGCAGACTCTGACGCCCGGTGGCTGTTCATGCCTCTGCGATGACGTTCGCGCCATGGCAGCGCCCCCCCTCCGTAGTATCCACCAGACGGAAACACGCTTGCGCTATCACGAGTCACCAGCGTGGCAGCTACCGCACCACCGCAGCAGTGGAGTAATGGAGCTGGCGGCAGCACCAGTAGATTGAAGGCACGGAGGCTGCTACAATGTGTGGCACTGCTGCACTATAACTCCTTGCTGCAGCGTGGCTTGAATGGTGGCAGCTGCAGCTAATGTTGTTGAGGTAATGTAGTGATTGCACATGCACTTTTATGGTGGCTTAGAGTGTAGCTATTGTGGCTACAAACGGGAGCTACTGCTTCGGCTGCGGCTGCTCAGAATGCAGTTGCTGTAGTTGCGAGCGGCTGCTGCTGCGTAGAATGTAGCTACTCAGGATGCAGTTGCTGCGGCTGTAGTTGCTTAGAGTGCGGCTGCTGCGGCTGTCGCGGCTGCTGCGGCGGATGTTGCTGCTACATAGAGCCCTCAGCAACAGCTGCACCTGCACTCAAATCAGTGGGTACAGCTGTGTATGCGGACGCAGCCAAGGCTATGCCTGGTGCTGCTGCTGCGGGTGCTTAGGCGTGCTAGACCCTAGGCCCGTGGCTGCATTTGCTCTGGCTACGACAAGCCGGTAGCAGTGGCTGGAGCTGCTGTTGCGGGTGTGTATCTGCGACAGCTGTTGCGATCCTGATGTCGCATCGAATGTGGCAGGAGTAGCAGCTGCAGGTTCTAGCTCTATAGTGCAGCTACTGCCGTTGTAGTTGCAGCTGTCGTAGTTGTAGTCATGACTGAGAATATTGTGACTCACGACAGTGGTGTTGCTTAAGCTGTTGCTGTAGATGTGGCAACTGCAGTTCTGCTACACTTGCGGACGGGAGCAGACCCACGGGAGCGAAAAAAGGTGCACACCCGCGCGTGTCTTCACGTGGCTCTGTTGCTATCCGCCACAAGAAGGGGGCAGGCAGTAAGCTGCCGTGGGAGTGTGTTCCACAGCAGCTCGGCAGCGAGCGTGCTCCGCGTGGCAAAAACTAGTGGCGGAAGCGGCGGTGGTGACTGAGACCGGCCGCACACCAGGATCAAGCACTCGGTTCGCGAGCGCAATGTCCCCTCTCTCCACTGCTCTGATACCAGTAGGTAGAATATCCTAGTGAGAGGGAGAGCAAGGGTGAGAGGATGTGTGGAAGCTTCCTAGCAACACAGCCACTCACTAGGCGGCAGTGCCTGGTCAGACGGTGACAACAGTCACAAGTCGTGCACACAACGGCAAGGATCTGGCTAGGAGACACAAGGCAAAGTGTCAGAATGCTTCAATAGCATTTGCAGAGAGAAATGAAAAATGAAAGGTCCATGGCATAAGTACCTGCCGAGGCCCACAGCGAGTGTCGCACGCGGCAGTGCAAGATCTGTCCTAAAACCGGCCCAAAACCACTGTTTTGGCTGTAACTTTGCGCAGACATATCATAACGCTGCGTCGTCTGAACCTAGACATGCAGGTGCAAAAGCCGGATGCTACAACTGGTCACATGCATGCATCGGGCATCCAACGGTGGATACACAATGCAAAAACATGCAAATTGGGCCCACGGCCACTCCACCAATAAACCCCTACGTGCTGTAGAAAAACTGCACGAGGTAGCGTCCAGAGCTCTGGAACGGTCGTCGGTCAGCTCCAGGCTGGTATTCCACCACCACATGACGCACGGGTGCCACCACGGTCCGCATCAGGGATCTGCACGAGTATGGACAAGGCCAAGTGGTCACAGTAAACTGTACAGGTCGACATGAACGTCACAAATCACAACACTCCCCCATGACCCAATGGTACGCATGTCCATACGTGTGCAGCACTGAGACCAGTACAATAACTGGTGCAGCGACAAATGTGACACAGAAACAATCACACCGCACACTCAACCACTCTCAGGCAAAGGGCAAAGAACGAATGGCCACCAGGAACTTTTCGCGAGATAGTACTTTTGTCAAGAAGTCAGCATGATGCATGTCAGTGCCAACCCAAATGACGGAGATCACGTGTCGCTCCACCAGATCACGCACAAAGTGATTCTCAACCGCAATTTTTTTCGTGCGATCATGGAAGACACCAGAGTTTGTAGCAATGGCAAGAACACTCTGATTGTCGCAACGAAGCACAATGGCGGGTACTGACTAGCCAAGCTCAAGAAACAGGCGCTACAGCCACATCGCCTCACCAGCCCCTGCACCTAGAGCAACGTACTCTAACTCCAATGAGCTACGTGCAATGCATCCTTGCTTCCCGTTGTGCCAGGAAACAACGGTCCCACCGAGCAAGAAGACGTCAACTGTGTGCGGCTGCGTCCATCTGGGCTCCAAACCCTATCGCTGTCGGTGTAACCGTCAAGGACCACCAAACACTGCCGGCGAAAACAAAGTCCGAGGTACGGTATGGAGACCGCGTACCACACCACTGGCACAACTGTGTGAAGGGCTCTAGTGCGTGGAGCCTGCAAAAACTGGGGAAGGAGGTTGACGGCAAGTGCGAGGTAAGGAAGTGTGGTAGTGGCCAGGTACACCAACGATCGGATGAGACGAGGGTACAGGGTGACATCCACTGTCTCCCCCAGCTGTGTGGGATCCTCCACCTTCACGGCATCCTGCCCGTCAGGCATGAGAGGTGTGGAAACCGTGGGCACTGCACCAAGAAGGTCGCTGAAGCGCTCACCCACAACGCATGCGTATCGGGCCTGATGCAGTAGTAGAGTCCGATATCTACGGTCTTGCACAATCTCCATGCCAAGAAACACTGCTACGGGACCAAGGTCCTTCATCCTGTAGGCAGTCTGGAGGACAGCTTTGGCCTCCTTCACGTCCTCTAGTGAAGGAGACGCGATCAGAAGGTTGTCAACATAGACCATGATGGCGGTGAATCGCTCAGGCGTCCGTCGGATAAAGACAGAGGGATCTGCCTTGCTCTGCACATACCCTGCATGAGTCAGTGTGCCAGTGATCACCTGGTTCCAACACCTAGGGGACTGCTTGAGGCCGTACAAGGACTTGCGCAAGCGCCAGACCTTGTAACTGTCCTCAAAGTTGGGTGGCTGAGCCACGTAAATCTCCTCATCCAGAGAGCCATGGAGAAACACATTGTTCACATCCATCTGGTGCAGTTCCCAGTCATGCTGAGCCACTACACCGAACAAAGCTCGAGCTGAGGTCATGCGGCCGACAAGGGCAAAGGTGTCAGTGTAATCGACGCCCTCAATCTGAGAGTACCCCTTGACGACCAAGCGAGCCTTGTGGCATTCCAGTGAGCCATCCAGCTTCACTTTCTTGCAAAAGACCCACTTGACCTGAATAGCCTTCCTCCCAGGTGGAAGGTCGACTAGCTCGTAAACTCCATGCTCTCAGATGGCGCGAAGCTCATCCTTGCAAGCATCACGCCAAGCGTCGGCATCCTGTGATGAGAGAGCTTCCCTCAGTGTGCCTGGGTCAGGGGTCATAGAGGGAGAGCTCTATGTATCAAGAGCGCATGCCTCAGTGCTAGGTCTGACGACCACAAGATCGGCTGCTGCATCACGAGCGACATGAAACTCGCGAGTGACGAGGTTGTGCCCTACGGGACACGCTGGATGTACCTTTGTGTGCTCAATGCAGACACTCAGGCCTAGGGCCTTTGTGCCGGGATCACCACTCGCGATGCTACGAGCGGAGCGCCTGGGTGCGGCACTGGACACTCGCAAAGCTCCGAAGTCCAATGGTCAAAGACGACAGCCAGGCTCACGGAGTGACCTGGGCTCGAGGGGCGCACCTCAAGCTTAGGAACAGGCACAATCGCAGCTCGGGAGGGCTGAGGCAAGGGAGCTGGTGATGCCGTGCGAGGAGATCTGGGTGTGGACAACACGGGACTTTGTGTGACAGTAGGAGCAAGTGAGGCACGTCCACGCACACAGGCAGGATTGCCGGCGGAAACAGGTACGATCACAAGAGTATGCACAGGTACAGCATCATGGATACCTGTGGGGTGCGAGGGGAGAGGAGTAGAAGCTGACGGTGCTGGAGAGCTCTCTTGAACAACAGTGATGATCGCTGGGTCATCAAGAGCGGGAGAAGTGGAGGGAGCTCGAACCGACACATCAGCCTGGCGAGCGATGCTTGTAGGTGCAGACTCCCCCATCCGTCGAGAAACCTCACACGTGGGAACGTGTGTAATAGACAGCGACGTGACGGAAGTCAGATCACGGTAGGTGAGGGACTCAACAATGCGACGACGAGTAGGGTCCCAAAAACGCCATGCCTTCGACTGCGGGGAGATGCCGATGAAGACACACAAGCGACCCCGCAGTGAGACCTTGGACCCCTGCTGGTCCTCGGTGTACCACACAGAAGCCAAGGATCCCCAGACGTGAGCGAGGCGCAAGTCAGCACGGTGGCCAAACCAGAGCTCATACAGTGTAACGTGGTCCGGAAGAGGACCGTGCGGGAGGCGGTTCAAGACCCAAGTCATGTAGGCGAAGCCTTCAAAAGCAAAGGACTCCGAAAGACCGCACTCGGTCCACATAGCGCGAACCGCATCCTCCATGGTGCGGTTCCAGCGCTCAGAAACACTGTTCTGTTGAGGAGCACCAGGAGCTTAGAACTAGTGAAAAATCCCGTGCCTGGCGAAGAAGCTGTCCATCTTGCCAAGAAACTCTCTGCCGCAATCCGAGAGGAAGGTGTGCAGCGTGTCGCGGGACTGACGCTCAGCCATCACTAGCCAAAGGCAAACCGCAAGAGCGGCGTCACTCTTCAGGCGTAGGCTATAGACCCACCACATCCCGGTGAGGTCATCAGTCAGGGTCAAAACGTATCGACCCCAATCGGACAGAGACTCGACAGGTAGGGGACCAAGAACGTCCGAATGGACTAACTCAAGAGGGCAAAGTGCACGTGAACGGGAGTCAGGGTAGGTGCAACGATGTATCTTACCCTTAGCACAGAAGAGACAATCGGTCTTGGGCGGCTTCTCAAAAGAAGCCGCGTCAAGACCGAGAGTGGGCTGTGTCCAAATGAGCTTCGATACTGTGTCGGAGCCTACATGACACATGCGGCGATGAAGTAATCACTTGTGCTCAGGAGACAGAACACCAGTGATAAAAACACGAGCGGAAGAGGAGGGGGAGCAAGGAGCAGAAGTCCGAGAGACACGATACAGGTCATCCACAACGGAGGCACAAAGAAAAATGCTACGAGTGTCAATTACAGTCACAATCGCGGACTCTGCAGTGTGCTCCACAGAGAGTCCCATCAGTGTGCAAGCACGTACAGAAAGCAAACTGAGCTCAAAGTCAGGCACAACAGCACCTCAGAAAGATACAGGGGGCTAGACGGACCATCCACACATACGACCCCAAGACCCTGGACTGGCAAGGACTGACCAGAGCCTGTGCGGACGGAACGAACACACGTAACAGGGCCGAGAACAAAAAAATCACTACGACGATAGGTCATGTGATGAGTGGCACCGGAGTCGATGATCCAAGTGCCACTGGAATCACGACTAGAGGACGTCACTGTACAACAGGCAATGGAAAAGTCGGCCTCAGAAAGACGTTGGGCAGCAGGTGGGGAGGAACAACAAAGGGCACAAAAGTGAGACTCATGAATCCAATCCGTATAGTCAAGACCATCGTCATCGCATGCCAACTGTGCCCCCCCCCACAAGAGTCATCCCAAGCCACAAGAACAGACAAACAGACAGTCTGTGAACCACCCCGCTCTGACAACACACTCGCACCTCCCTGAAAGCGAAGCGCCGGAAGGTGCTGGAGCTCGGCGATGGTGCGGACACGTGGGTCTGGGTCGCCGCTGGTCACCGGTGGTCAGGCGAGAACTGCTGCGGTCGTGGTCGCCGCGCGTCCGGAGGATGTGCTGCTCAACGTAGACCATAGTGCGTACGTAGCCTGGAGCCTGCGAGTAATCGGTGCCCAGTCAAGCGGCTGCTGGCACTCGGTGTAGCGATGGGCGCCTCCACAATTGTAGCAGTGAACGGAGCGTCCACTGCTACTGCCCGATGACGATTGTTGTTGCGACTGCTGCTGGCCCGAGCCACACCTCCATCGCCCCTTCTTCCCCTGTGCTGTTGCTGTGACACCCTGTGTCTGAGTTGGTGTAATCGGGGTGGAAGGGGAGGAGGAGGACGTGACAAAGGATGGAGAAGGAGTCTGCGTTAGGGGCTTCGGTGGTGATGCAATGACTACAGAAGCAATGGAGGTCTCCTGATGAGCCACAGCTGCCTCACGAGCAAAAGTCACCTAGAGGAAGAGCTAGTGTGCCCAGGGAGGAAGCTGCAGTGAAGCCAAAAAAGGCTCAAGCACGGCGTTGCTATACCTCATGAAGATGTCTGTGAGCTCAAGGCAAACACCGAGCATGATCGTGCTGAGCGTCCACAGTTGTGTACCTCCTGTGGTCCCAAGGAGTGTGTAAATGCGCATGGCGTGTCGCCAGTAGTTGGCTGTAGGCTTGGCAGGCCCCTGATGAAGGGAGTAAAAGACACGGGTGTGTGCGGCGCAGGTAAAGTGCGTCTCTGTAGCAAGCAGGGACAGTGCTAGGTCCCAATCCCCGCGTGGATCAACGCCGGTGCCTGTGCCCGCCATGCCAAGGAACGAGCGGAAGTCGACGACAGTCTCGCTTGGCATGGCGTAGAGAAGTCCGCGCATCGCCCTAGCCGCTGCCAGCACCTAAGCTTGGTCTGTAGTCTGATACGGACTGTGGTAGTAGAGCCACACGCCCTCTGAAGTGGCACAGACCTGAAAGAGGATCTCCAAGCAATCAAAGCCATCCTCGCTGACATACCGTGGGGGCGGCATCTCAAAGTCCTTGAGTGGCCGCTCCGTAGGGAGAGCAATAACAAGCTGGGAAGGACGAGGGATGGGAAAGACGCTGGGAAGAGGGAAGTCGCTGGGATGGAGGTCTGGCGACGATCGAAACTCAGGAAAGTGGGATGTGTGTGGGGGCCAAGAGCTCGTCTGAAGCTGGCGGAGACGCTCCTGAAGCACACAAATCTCGCGCTCAGGGGAGTCGCCCTCCATGCCTGGCATGTCTGGATCCTCGTCCCAAGGATCAAGAGGTGGCGGGTCGGCTCCAGCTCCTGCCTCTTGTGCTGGAGCTGACTGCTATGTAGAGGGTGCGACCCTAGCCGCTCCCTCAGGAGTATGTCGTGGAGTCGTGGAATGTCCTCGAAGAAGCTCGGTGAGTGTACGGATGGCATTCGTCTGCTCCCGTTGTAGGCAATGCATCTCGTCCTCCTGGCTCCGCAGGTCATCAATAGCCTGTGAACGGGGCCTCATGACCCCTGAGGAGGAAGAAGAGGGATCTAGTACCCTTTTTCCCTTCTCGTCGGACGGAGCCATGGCACCGCTCATTATGGGCCGAGACGTCAACGTGGTCAAATTGCAGAAACGTGATCATTTCTTGACGAGTTGAAACGCTGGCAACTTTTGACCCTCCGACCAAAAACTTCACTAAGGTAAGTGCTGACGTCAGTAGGAAGTTGTCGACGTCAGCATCACATGATGACGTCAGCTCGCCTTCCCTTCCTTTCTTCTTTTATTCTTTTGTCAACCTTCGCGGTTGTTGTGTAAGCAGGCGGCTGCTCCGTAGCAGCCGCACGGAAGCTGAGTGGAGGCCGCTGCACAAATTTCGCTCAGCTGCTGCTGCTGCTACGGCGTCAGTTGCAGCAGCAACCGTGCGGCTGCGTGCACGGTAGCCGCCTGGCGGCTGCGTGCGCAGCCGTGGCAGCAGCTGCACTATCCTGCTGCTGCTGCGCGCCGCGACTGCTGCACGCTGCTGCCGCCACCGCTGTTGCTGCCGTAGCTGCTGGTGCGTTGCTACTACCGCCACTGCTGCTGCCACTTCTACTGCGCTGCTGCTGCGCTGCTGCCGCCGCTGTTGCTGTGCTCCTGCCACTGCGTGCTGCTGTTGTGCTGCTGCCGTCGTGCGCTACTGCTGCAGTCGCGCACTGCTGCTGCCGCCGCGCGCTCCTGCTGCCACTGCTGTCGCCCTGCTCCTGCTGCTGCTCAATGCTATTGTCGGCAGCTGCTCGCGACTACAATCTACTACAGATGTCTCCTGCTGCCGCTAGTAGCTACTGCTGATGCAATCTCACGTGGTGAGAGACGTCGACGGCGATCCGCTGTCGTCGTCGATAGGTCCCTGTGGATTTGCTGCAGCGGTGACTCTCACTACTAAAACTTTGCTGCGTCTCTGCTGCGCAGCTCGGTGAGAACTGTCTCACCGCTCTGATACCATGAGAAGATGCATGGAAGCTTCGTAGCGACACAGCTGTTGACTAGGCGTTAGTGCCTGGTCAGACGGTGACGACAGTCACAAGTCGTGCACACAACGGCAAGGATCTGGCTAGGAGACACAAGGCAAAGTGTCAGAATGCTTCAATAGCATTTGCAGAGAGAAATGATAAATGACAGGTCCATGACAGGATATAGTACCTGCCGCGGCGCACGGCGGGTGTCGCATGCGGCAGTGCAAGATCTGCCCTAAAACCGGCCCGAAACCAATGTTTTGGCCGTAACTCTGCGCATACATATCAGAACGCTGCGTCGTCTAAACATATACATGTAGAATCAAAAGCCAGACACTGCGACTGGTCACATGCATGCATCCGGCATCAAACGGTGGATACACAATGTAAAAACATGTAAATCGGGTCCACGTCCAGTCCACTGATAAACCCGTGCGTGCTCTAGAAAAACTGTAGGAGGTTCCGGGTAGCGTCCAGAGCTCTGGAACGGTCGTCCGTCAGCTCCAGGCTGGTAGTCCACCACCACATGATGCACCGGTGCCACTAGGGTCCGCATCAGGGAACTGCACGAGTATGGACACGGCGGAGTGGTCACAGTAAACTGTACAGGTCGACAGGAACATCACAAATCACAACAAAGGGAAGTGTGAGCACGAGCCAAACATGCTAGAGACCAAACGCCATGGATGCTTGCTTGTTGAATCACGAGCGTAAGAAAACAAACGCGAGTAACGAGCGAGAGGGGACGGGCGAAGCAAGAGCTTGCTCCCCACGATCGGGTGGGCTGCGAGCCCACCAGAAACCGTGGGTTTTTCCCATTTTCCCGTTATCGAGCCTGACCCTCAACTGGTCTTTTATCCAAGACTTTCAGCAACATGCATCCTGGATAGTGGCACCTTAGCTATCCTAGTGTCAACAATAAGTCACGTTATGCACGCCTGTGCTAGAGGCAATCCTGATGCACCCTATGAGTGTGGCTCTGGATGGTCTAATTGTGAGTCGGCACCACATTAACGGTGACGTCAGTGGCAGTGTCACTCCATCATCAATCACCTGCGTCAGTGCGGTGTGTAGGGAGGCCAGAGGTCACAACAAATTTGTGGGAAACAAACCAACAATAATTGAGCGTCTAAATTATAGATCTCTCCTCGTTCAGTGCAACCGTGTGTCCTTGTTGGTGTGTGTGGCTTCCACCTGTCACGAGCGACGGCAAGGAGAGCAGCGGTATAGGAGAGCGCGATGACATGGTCCCGGATGCGGACCCCGGAGACACCGGCGCGTCGGCAGGTGGTGAACCACCCACTCGGAGCTGACCGACGACTGCCCCAGCGTTGTGGATGCTGTCTCAGACCTCCTGCAGGTTTTCTGCAGCCTATCCTTGATGCGGACACAGCTGGCACAAGAGCACCGAGTGGTGGCTCCATCCACCAGCAGCTGCCAGAGAGCTCCCACGACGCCGTGGGTGCTTGTCGGGGTGCTTTGCGGTTTTTCTGCAGACGCTAGAGTTTTCTCGATGGACTGGCTCTTGAGCCTGATTTGCATGTGTTGCATTTTCTGTCCACCGATCGGTGCCAGACTTATGCGTGTAACCAGTCGTAGCGTCTGGCTTGAGATTTTGCATCTCTAGGTTCAGACAGCGTAGGCATCTGATTTGTCTGCGCAGAGTTACGGCCAAAACAATATTTTTGGGCCGGTTTTAGGACAGGCCTTGCATTGTCGCGTGCGACACCTGTCGTGCGCCGCGGCAGGTGTTTATGTTGTGGACTTCTCATTTGTTATCTCTCTCTCTGCAATTATGTTCATTTTGAGCTTCCTGACACTCTGTACGTGACCCTATTCAGACCCTTGCAGTTTTGTCTCTGAATTGTGACCGTTGTCACACGCTGACCTAGCGCTAACGCCTAGTGTTGGTGGCAAATAGTTAGGAAGGTTCTAGGAAGTTTCTCATGGTATCAAAGCAAACGAGCCACAGCTCGTTGTGCTGTGCAGCAGAGACGCAGCAGTAGTGAGTGGCGGCAACGGCAGCCACCCATAGCAGCAGCAGTAGATGCTGGAGGGACCCACCATGACTACGTTGTAGCAGAGCGGTAGAGGTAGCAGAGACAACGGCGACAGCTGCAAGCAACAGCGGCCGTAGCAGCAATAAGCGACGGGAAGCACCTGCGACGGTAGCGGCTACGGGCAGCACTGACTATAGCAGCAGCACCGGGTGGCAGCAACAGCCGTTTCTGGCTACCGGTGTGTACACAAAACAAAAAAAAGGAGAGGCGGCTCGTAGGAGAAGCAGCAGCTTGCGGCAGCAACGGCTGCGAGCAGTAGCAGCAAGCAGCAGCAACAGCAACTTTCAGTAGCGACGGCGGGTAGCAGCTGCAGCAGCAGCGGCGCCGGCGATCAGCTGCAGCAGGACCTGCAGCAGGCAGCAGCAACAAACAGCAACAACAACAGCAAGCGGCAGCAGCAGCTAGCCACTGCGAGCAGCAGCAGCAGGCGGCAGCGAGCAACTGCAGCAGCATTAGCGGCAAGCAACTGTAGCAGTAGCAGCGTGCAGCAGGCGTAGCGGCAGCAGCAGTGGTGGCGCCGGCGGGCAGCTGCAGCGTGCAGTCGCAGCTGCTCACGCGGGCTGCAACAGTAGCAACAGCCCGCGCAGCAGTGGCAGCCGCAGCAACAGCAGCCACTGCTGCTGCTTGCTCGCCCCACAAAGCTGCACTGCAGCTTCGCGTTGCGAGCAAGCAGCGCGAGGTTGCTTGCTCGCAACGAGCGAGCTCGCTGAGTGAGCTCGCTCGACGAGCTCGCTCGAAGCGAGGGTCGAGCCAGACCAAAAATATGAAGGAGAGAAGGGGGGGGCTCAAGTGGGGCACCCCGGAAAACTCCAAAGGGGGCACCCGAGGAGGTGGTACCATCACACAAAAAAGAAACAACAACAAAAAAAGGAGAGAAGGAGGACAGAGAGGTCCTCGAGTGGGGCAGTTGAGTAAAGGCCCGGGAAGGGGTACCCCACTCGTGCCGAGCGTCGGTGAACAAAAAGAAAGGGATGAGTTTTGTTTTGTTTCTTTTCTTATTTTACTTTTTAGTGTGGCTTGAGGCCACTACCGTCGGCTGACGATGGGAACCGTTGTAGCAGCAGCCGCCGCGAGAGTCGTAGCGGCAGTAGCAACAGCGAAGGTGGCTTGAGGCCACAGCAGTCTGTTGACGATGGCACCCGGTGCAGCATCAGCGGCACCGAAGGCGACTTGAGGTCGCACATTGCGATAGTTGCGCCATCGTTACCGGGTGCAACATTGTAGCAACACACTACGGCTGAGGTTGTCGCATTTACTGACAACATCGCAGCCCGTCTGAGAGACGTTGCTGCATTAGTATCCCTCTACGTGGTGCTTTGCACCACCGAGGTCGAGTGTGTGAGATTATCACCTACGCTCAGCTCTCGACATGAGCTGCGCAACGTGGCCGTGGGTGTTGCCATCGCCGTGGTCTGCGCCTGAGACTCAGCCGTGGCAGCCGCCACAGGTACAGTGGTCGATGCAGCCATGGCACGAGTCCCACTTGTCCTCAGGGTTTTCGTGCTATTACTGTCGAGATAGGCAGCATGGCTGGCGCAAGTGCCGACAGCGCCCTCCAGGGTGGCATCCCCCCTGGGTACAATCCTCGCCACCTCCTCCTTCAGTGGATACGTCACCAAGTGATTCCATAGTGCTTCTGCATGGTGATATAGCCGCCCTACACATGGAGGTCCGGAACCTCCAACGCATGGTCCAGCAGCTCCTTGACCACGTGACTTCCGAGCGAGCTGCCACCCCGCCGCAGGTTTCGCCTCCCACTTCATCCTCATCTTCCTCCCGATCTTGCATCCTCTCCTCCGACGATGCTAGTATACCGGATCTCTCGTCTACCTCCGTCGCCCTCGCCTCCGTCTTTGAGGCTGTCGGCATCATACCGACGGACAGACCCTCAGCCCCTCGCATACCGCTCGTTCTTGCACTCGTCGTGCGCGGCAGCGAGCTGCTCGTCTTGCACGGCGCGCACAGGAAGCACCATCGGACGCGGCTGTGGGAGGAGTCTCCGGTGACGAGACCCCCTCGTCTCCTGTCCACGGGTTGGTCTGCCGAGTCCCCACAGCTCTTGCCGATGTGCCAGTCGTGGGGGGGATGGTTTGTCCGCTGACGACCGTAGCGGAGCTCGGCTTTGGTGAGGCGACTGCTCTACAGCGCAGGATGATTGAGGCGGATGACGCTACATAGCAGACTCAGCTAGCAAAGAGTTCGACGGGGGGAGACGTTTGCCCTGATGGAGACTCTTTGTCGGAGGAGGATTGGTCCGACGCTGAGTCTGAGTGTGGGATGGAGATGGTGTTTGTTGATACCCTGGCGGATGACATGACGACGACCGATGCAGGAGCTGCGCCTGACGGTGTGCGTGCTCCCGCGTTAGCTAGTGTGCAGATAAATGTCATGGTTCCAAGAGCAGCATCAGGAGTAGGCGATAGAGATGTTGATATTCGGCCCCCAGCAGACGCCTAGATGGTTCAGACAGATAGTCCTGGGCAGTAGGAGCAGGTGATGGATCACCAGGACGAGGCAGACTTCCTCTATGAGGATCAGTCGTCCGTCGTTGAGTGGTCAAACGTAGGGTCGGAGGCAAACGTAGAGGCCTCGTGTGCTGCCGTTCTTGCAGTAGCTGCGACACGAGCACGAGATGGCCCCTCGGTGAGAGCAGACGTCCGCGTGTGTGACATGGAGGATGCAGAGCGAGCTGCAGACCTCCGACACCTCGCTGTCCTCACCGGTGTCGCTGATACCATGACGGTTCCAGCCGAGGACACAGCTACTCTCGTCCGAGCTACAGTTCTTGTACCCGAGCGCCTACGCTCCGCAGTCGACGAGCAGGAGGCAGTGGTGGCTTGAGAGGAGGCGCATGTGCACAGTCTCATGGTCGAGCTCTGGGAGGCCAGTAGCCGTTGTTACACCGTGGATGTTCCAGCACGACGGGTTGTCGAGGAGTGTGTGGAGGATGTACACAGGCGTCTCAAGGCAGCCGAGTGGTCTCTACAGGATGCACGTCTGGGACAGGTGGACCTCCAGCAGCAGGTGGATGATGGGCTGCACACCAGGGGTCACGAGGAGCACCAAGGCACTGACCGCACCTTCGATGACCATGACGTCATCGCGAATGCAGCTGTACCTACACATGCCGACGTCCGGCCAGCAGCTGACGGCCGAGCGACAGGTGTGTCATGAGCAGCAGGAGTCTTTGTAGCAGTTGTTCCTACAGCTCCAGACGACTTACATGGTGACTCACTGTCTTACGCTCTCGCTCTACCAGCATGTCGTGGCCCGGTGGCACTTCAGTCGACGACTCACCTAAAGGACGTCGACTTGTGTGACGAGCAGGCGCAGCTCCACTCCTTCCTACGGGGTGAGACCGCGAGGCTACAGGAGGCTCTGGTTCATGCCGACGCGCACATTATCAAGGTCCACTGTCAGGTTCATTTCTCGACTGACCGTCTATATGCCGCAGATGCAGCCAGCAGGTCGGCTGCCGCTTCAGAGCTTGTCGAGCTCCACATGAGCCTCGGCACTGCGGAGGCCGCGAGGCGATATGCAGCTCAGCAGTTGGAGGCCATACAGCAGACGATTGTTTTGGAGGAGGCCCTTAGCGCTCCACCAGTCACATCAGCAGATGACGATAGTAGTGACGACTACAACAGCGATGACGATGACAGCAATGATGTTGCTCCGGGGTGAGGCTCTGTGCGAGCACATCCCACCAACATCGTCGTCACCCTTGCTATTGCTGTGCAGGGGTATGTGGCCATGGGGGAGCCGTGCTCCCTCCTCACGGATTGTGTTCGGAGCAGCCATCAGCTTTGCTCGTACTGTCAGCCTCTGCAGCCCAGGGGGAGTGTTGGTGTATGGACTTTGGCCTGACACCCTTTTGAGGACAGCGAAGTTACTTGGGGTGTAGCACGATGCTATCGTCGAGGTTATGCTGGTCGAGACCCGCGCACCTAGTGAGTTTCACCAGTGTGATGTGGAGACCCATTGCCTCCATGTGGTTTATATGATCCATGCAATGTTATGCTGGTCGAGACCCGTGCACCTGTTGAGTTCTACCAGTGTGACGTGGAGACCCATTGCCTACATGTGTTATGCATGATCCATGCATGATGTGGTCGAGACCCGGACACCCGGAGACATTTTCCGAGGTCACGAGGAGACCTTGTTTCTCTGTCTCTCTTGCATGATGTTTGACACGTAGGTGTGTGATTGACTTAGTGTATGGTCGAGACCCGGGCATTTGGTGGGATGCACCATTGCCACGAGGAGACCCTGTGATGAAGTATGCTTGATCAGTGCTCGCTATGATTGGTTGCCTGGGCCATCATCTCTTGCCTTCGCTCAGACATCGTTATGTTGACAGGTGTATCAGCCAGGGGGAGTGTTGGTGTATGTGGCTTCCACCTGTCACGAGCAACGGCAAGGAGAGCAGCTGTGCAGGAGAGCGCGACGACATGGTCCTGGATGCGGACCCCAGAGACACCGGCGCATTGGCAGGTGGTGGACCACCCACTCAGAGCTGACCGACGACTGCCCCAGCGTTGTGGATGTTGTCTCGGACCTCCTGCAGGTTTTCTGCAGCCTATCCTTGATGCGGACACAGCTGGCACCGGAGCACTGACGAGTGGTGGCTCCATCCACCAGCAGCTGCCAGAGAGCTGCCACGACGCCGTGGGTGCTTGTCGAGGTGCTTTGCGGTTTTTCTGCAGACGCTAGAGTTTTCTCGGTGGACGGGCTCTTGAGCCCGATTTGCATGTATTGCATTTTCTTTCCACTGATCGGTGCCGGAATTGTGCGTGTGACCAGTCGTAGCGTCCGGG
>SZWC01014683.1:49105-52491 GCA_023375785.1 Penium margaritaceum
GAGAGAGAGTTGTCACACACAGTCACACAGTCACATCGTCACATCGTGACACCGTCACACCCACACACACACACAGTCACACACAGTCACGCACACACGCACAAACGCATACATACACGCACACACGCACACACGCACGCACGCACGCACGCACGCATGGAACTGCGAACAGACGTACGCACCAGTGGCCATGCCAACAGCGACGGCGAGGCCTCCCACAGCGCCGGCGGTGAAGACGGTGGTGCGCAGGAATGCCTTGAATGGCTTGAGGTCGTTGAGCTGGTGCTTCACCCAGTCCACCGCGAAGAACACCTGCGTGACCAAAACGCCACCACCGAGCCACGGGGCACAAGACAAAGCGGCATTCAATGTTGGGAGAGGGCGAGGCTGGAGAGGCGACGCAAGGGACAAACTGCTGCACAAAGTGAAAAGGCGAATGACAATGACCGGGTGTACAACCGCACGCGAGGGGCTAAACTCCAAGCGAGTCCTGGCGTGTGCTGAGTCGCGTGCACTTCTGTTCGCTGTTTTTTTTTTTTTCCGCCAAAAATCTTGGTCGACGGTTTGTCCCTGAATCGGACGTTCAGGCCATGTCAGTGGACGATAAGGCATATCGTCCACACACAGCGATAGACAATTTTGCAACCAAAACACCGTAAAAAAAGTATCCGCGAGTTTGACTTCATTGTGGACTTGCAAACCAGTTGTGAAAGAAGAGGGGCGTGCGGAAAGAGGAGGGCGTACAACGAGTGGAGATTATTCCTGCCGGCAAGTTGATGTCGCCGTGCTGGTAGCACCGCTGGACGCCGCACCGCGTCCAGCGGTGCTTTTTTTGCACGAAGAAAGATTGGCCATCCAACACGAACAGATTGTTCAAACTACTCAAAAGGTCAACGCGCACGCATCTGACTGTTCAACATAGCGTGGAACGAGCCACTTATACCTTCAAATTTCAAGTTATGTTTTCCAGTTCCAACTTAGACAAGATTTCTTTAGCAACCGTGCCAACAATACTCATCCACAAATCGGACGTGATTGTCCAATCTGAGTCAGCGTGGAAGTTATCCAATGGATTTGTGTGGCAAAGTATGTTCATTCTGGATTTGAACTGTATCTTGTGGCAGTATATGCATGGGCGAAATAGCTTAGATATCCATACAAGCGTGAACATAAAGCTAGGATATCCGTGAGTTGAATATCAAAGCAGTTGTATCCAACATGTTAACAACATTAATGTAGAATCCGGCTCCTTGACGTGCTCAATAAGAAATATGCGTCATTGACCGAGTATAGCAAGGAGGGTCATGTGACCCTCGGCGATCGCTCGACCAGTTGATAGCGATAAATGCGATCGAGTGATGGATCGAGCGATCGGTTTTTCCTCATTTTGTTTGATTTAGAAAACAGGCATTCTTTATAATTTTTTCCAAGTGACACGTGAACCCCTTGTTAACATGAAAACCTCATAAAACCCTACCCCCAATTGCACTCCAAGTTTTATGGTTTTGTTTTGTATGCGGGCTCCTGTTGGGCCTCACGGCAGCGCGGCCCACCATGTTCACTTCCAATGCATGGTGTGTTTCGAACCCCCAATTCATAACCTTGGCAAACCTTTTCTTCCAAAAGTCACAAAACACCTATAGAGGGCTTTATGAATTCTCTTTGAAATCAAACGACGTAAGCATGTTGACGCTAGATGCCATGTCGCGTCCACATCGCCACATTCTTTGATATAGCTTTTTTTTGGGATGATAGCTGGATATGGTGTTCATGTAGTGCAAAGTAGTTCCAAAACTAGACATGGTGTTCATGTTTTGCAAAACCTAGATGTGGCAGCTTCATAAAGAGTTCTGTGGACATGATCACTTCCCCGTACATACATATATGTGCATATTTGCATTTTCTGTCCGTGTTCATAACCGACAGAGGTGGGGGGCTAACATACATAGTTTAGGGACTACTAGATGGAAGTTGTGCCTCTCGTTTATGTTCCACTTCTTGCATGTAGACCATGAACACATGCGAGAGTCGCATGATATTGTCTAAAGGTATTGAATAAAAAATTGAGAGGATACACATGTCTACAACTTTACTTGTTTAGAGATCTCAACGTATCAAAATATTCATCTGGAACTATACATGTTTTGCACATTTCCATCCACATAAGGATTTACAAAAAAAACAAAAAGTAATTTTTAAACGTGTTAGCATGGTACTCTTAAGGAGAAACATAAGAAGGGGAGAAAATACATTAACAAGAGGGAAAACCTTATGTTGTTTAGTTCATTGATTAGGAATGATCATTGTGGTAAAAGAAAACATGAAAAGTGACTGTTCTTATCATTTGAGATAGCCATCTTTGTACATATCTCTCTTTATACGTTTATATTTTACCTACACTTTTATCAATGTTTTTTAGCTGTAGTTCGAGCTCATGGTTTGCTTGAAACCTTTTCATGTACAATCGTGTGACGCACAACATTGTGTTTGATTCCCTCCAACTTATGTACATGTTTTTTCTCCCAAACAAATTTCATATGCAACTTTCTGTGTAAACAAAGACCATATTTACTGTAATTTTATGTCATTACAAATTCTCATGATCGCATGAGCTCCATTATGAATGTGATTTATAATGTTTGGATTTCAGTTGTATCATGTTCTCACCACAAAAAGTGACAAGCTTTTTTCAAACATGGAATTGCTTATTCATGCAATGTTTTTCTAATGGAGCATGTATGAAGTAATTCATTTTCTAAATAATCACAAGGAGATCTTCACCACCTAAAAGTTTTCTTTGCACTAAAGTGTACTACGTAATCCCGTGCACGCTCTGCGTGCAACATTGAATACTTGTTTTGAGCTTCCTGACACTCCGTACGTGTCCCTACCCAGACCCTTGCACTTTTGTCTCTGACTTGTGACTGTTGTCACACGTTGACCTAGCGCTGACGCCTAGTGCTGTGTTTTGTGCTGTTCCTGTACAGTTTACTGTGACCACTCAGCCGTGTCCATACTCGTGCAGATCCCTGAGGCGGGCGGCCCTGGTGACACCGGCGCGACGACAGGCGGCGGACTACCAGCTTGGAGCTGGCCGACCACTGCACCAGAGCCCCAAATGCCACCGGGACTCTCTGTTGTGTCTTCTACATCTTGCAGGCGTCTTTCGGCACACTGGCCATGAGGCCTATTTGCATGTTTTTGCATTTTATGCTCACTGTCTGTGGATGGATGCATGCATGTGACCAGTCGTAGCGTCCGTCTTTTGATTCTGCACGTCTAGGTTCAGACGGCGTAACATTCTGACATGTGTGCGCAGAGTTACGGCCAAAACAGTGGTTTTGGGCCGGTTTTAGGACAGCTCTTGGACTGCCGCGTGCGACACC
>SZWC01014684.1:9713-22686 GCA_023375785.1 Penium margaritaceum
AACTGGTTGCGGAGTGGTGCGAACTGGTTGAGGAGTGGTGCAACCTCGTTGTGGAGTGGTGCAAACGGATTGCGGAGTGGTGCAAACTGGTTTGGGAGTGGTGCAAACTGGTTGCAGAGTGGTGTGAACTGGTTGCGGAGTGGTGCGAACTGGTTGCGGAGTGGTGCGATGTGGTTGCGGAGTTGTGCAAACTGGTTGAGTAGTGGTGCGAACTCGTTGCAGAGTGGTGCAAACTGGTTGCAGAGAGGTGCAAACTGGTTGCGGAGTGGTGCGAACTGGTTGCGGAGTCGTGTGAATTGGTTGCGGAGTGGTGCGAACTGGTTGTGGAGTGGTGCCAGCTGGTTGCGGAGTGGTACAATCCGGTTGCGGAGTGGTGCAAACTGGCTGCGGAGTGGTGCGGACTGGTTGAGGAGTGGTGCGACCTTGTTGCGGAGAGGTGCAAATGGGTTGCGGTGTTGTACGAACTGGTTGAGGAGTAGTGCAAACTAGTTGCGGAGTGGTGCAACCTGGTTGCGGAGTGGTGCGAACTGGTTGCCGAGTGGTTCGAACTGGTTGCGGAGTGGAGCAAACTGGTTGCGGAGTGGAGCGAACTGGTTGCCGAGTGGTACGAATTGGTTGCGGAGTGGTGCGAACTGGTTGACGAGTGGTGCGAACTGGTTGCAGAGTGGTGCGAATTGGTTGCGGAGTGGTGCGAACTGGTTGCGGAGTGGTGCGAACTGGTTGCAGAATGGTGCGAACTGGTTGCAGAGTGGTGCGAACTGGTTTTGGAGTGGTGCAAACTGGCTTCGGAGTGGTGCGAACTGGTTGCGGAGTGGTGCGAACTGGTTGCAGAATGGTGCGAACTGGTTGCAGAGTGGTGCGAATTGGTTGCGGAGTCGTGCGAACTGGTTGCCGAGTGGTGCGAACTGGTTGCAGAATGGTGCGAACTGGTTGCAGAGTGGTGCGAATTGGTTGCGGAGTCGTGCGAACTGGTTGCCGAGTGGTGCGAACTGGTTGCAGAATGGTGCGAACTGGTTGCAGAGTGGTGCGAATTGGTTGCGGAGTCGTGCGAACTGGTTGCCGAGTGGTGCGAACTGGTTGCAGAATGGTGCGAACTGGTTGCAGAGTGGTGCGAATTGGTTGCGGAGTCGTGCGAACTGGTTGCCGAGTGGTGCGAACTGGTTGCAGAATGGTGCGAACTGGTTGCAGAGTGGTGCGAATTGGTTGCGGAGTCGTGCGAACTGGTTGCCGAGTGGTGCGAACTGGTTGCAGAATGGTGCGAACTGGTTGCAGAGTGGTGCGAATTGGTTGCGGAGTCGTGCGAACTGGTTGCCGAGTGGTGCGAACTGGTTGCAGAATGGTGCGAACTGGTTGCAGAGTGGTGCGAATTGGTTGCGGAGTCGTGCGAACTGGTTGCCGAGTGGTGCGAACTGGTTGCAGAATGGTGCGAACTGGTTGCAGAGTGGTGCGAATTGGTTGCGGAGTCGTGCGAACTGGTTGCCGAGTGGTGCGAACTGGTTGCAGAATGGTGCGAACTGGTTGCAGAGTGGTGCGAATTGGTTGCGGAGTCGTGCGAACTGGTTGCCGAGTGGTGCGAACTGGTTGCAGAATGGTGCGAACTGGTTGCAGAGTGGTGCGAATTGGTTGCGGAGTCGTGCGAACTGGTTGCCGAGTGGTGCGAACTGGTTGCAGAATGGTGCGAACTGGTTGCAGAGTGGTGCGAATTGGTTGCGGAGTCGTGCGAACTGGTTGCCGAGTGGTGCGAACTGGTTGCAGAATGGTGCGAACTGGTTGCAGAGTGGTGCGAATTGGTTGCGGAGTCGTGCGAACTGGTTGCCGAGTGGTGCGAACTGGTTGCAGAATGGTGCGAACTGGTTGCAGAGTGGTGCGAATTGGTTGCGGAGTCGTGCGAACTGGTTGCCGAGTGGTGCGAACTGGTTGCAGAATGGTGCGAACTGGTTGCAGAGTGGTGCGAATTGGTTGCGGAGTCGTGCGAACTGGTTGCCGAGTGGTGCGAACTGGTTGCAGAATGGTGCGAACTGGTTGCAGAGTGGTGCGAATTGGTTGCGGAGTCGTGCGAACTGGTTGCCGAGTGGTGCGAACTGGTTGCAGAATGGTGCGAACTGGTTGCAGAGTGGTGCGAATTGGTTGCGGAGTCGTGCGAACTGGTTGCCGAGTGGTGCGAACTGGTTGCAGAATGGTGCGAACTGGTTGCAGAGTGGTGCGAATTGGTTGCGGAGTCGTGCGAACTGGTTGCCGAGTGGTACGAATTGGTTGCGGAGTTGTGCGAACTGGTTGCAGATAGGTGCGAACTGGTTGCGGAGTGGTGCCAACTGGTTGGGGAGTGGTGCGAACTGGTTGCGGAGTGGTGAACTGGTTGCGGAATGGTGCGAACTGGGTGTGGAGTGGTGCGACCTGGTTGCGGAGTGGTGCGATTTGGTGGCGGAGTGGTGAGAACTGGCTGCGGAGTAAGGGTACACACCGGGCCAGATTCGCGGATCTGAGGATGGACCCGGATCCGCGGTTCCGAATCTTTCCTTGGATTCGGATTCGCGAATCCGGGTCCAGATTCGCGAATCCTTGTGGATTTGCGAATCCTCTCACGGTTCCGTGTGCTCAGCATAACTCATGAAAATACAAACCCAAGCCAGCCAGATCGACCCCTTAGTGTAGCACAAAGAAAAATCGGCGGCCGCTGGCGGGGCACCGACAGATGCCTCGCGTCAGTTCAAATGCACTGATTTGTGCATTTGAACTGACAAGGCTCGGAACCGAGCCTTGTCAGGCTCGGTTCCGAGCCTGAAAAGGCTTGGTGTCCACAGATTGCTTTGGCACTCTGGGAGAAGTGAGCCTCTCAAAGCTCGGTGCCGAGGCTGGCTTCGAGCTTCAGGAGGCTTGCCGCAATCCATGTGGCGGCCTGCCTCAGCGTTGGTGGCGCATGCGATTTCCAGCAACTGGTTGGAAATTGCATGCGCCACCAAGCCCGCGGACCAGCTCAGTATGGAACGGACCTGGAATCTTTGGTGTTTCATATTACTGTCTCCCTCCCCCCCACCCCCCCCCCAGGACTTGGACCCGGGATTCGCGAATCTTGAACGAATCTGATTTTGTAGATTCGGATTCGCGAATCCGGATCTTGGACCCGGATTTGCGAACTGGTTGCGGAGTGGTGCGAACTGGTTGCGGAGTGGTGTGAACTGGTGGCGGAGTGGTGCGAACTGGTTGCAGAGTTGTGCGAACTGGTTGCGGAGTGGTCCAAACTCGTTGTGGAGTGGTGCAAACTGGTTGTAGAGAGGTGCAAACCGGTTGCGGAGTGGTGCGAACTGGCTGCGGAGTGGTGCGAACTGGTTGATAAGTGGTGCGAACTGGTTGCGGAGTGGTGCAAACTGGTTGCAGAGTGGTGCGAACTGGTTGCGGAGTGGTGCAAACTGGTTGCGGAGTGGTGAATACTGGTTGCGGAGTGGTGCGAATTAGTTTCGGAGTGGTGGGAACGGGTTGCCGATTGGTTCGAACTGGCTGCAGAGTGGTGCAAATTTCTTGCGGAGTGGTGCGAACTGGTTGCGGAGTGGTGCGAACTGGTTGCTGAGTGGTGCCAACTGGTTGCGGAGTGGTGCGAACTGGTTTCGGAGTGGTGCGAACTGGTTGCGGAGTGGTGCGGACTGGTTGCGGAGTGGTGTGAACTGGGTGCGAAGTGGTGCGAGCTGGTTGCGGAGTGGTGTAAACTGGTTGCAGATTCGCACTAACCGCATGAAGGCAGGGGAGAACATCAAGCTACACAATGACAAGTTCACTAAGATTTCGACGCACTACATCGACATACCCCTACGCATTATCAAGGAACGTTACCGTGATTCTCTGATCCCAGTCATTGCCAACACGCTGGACCTGAGACAGTTTAGTACATTGGACGCGCTGAAAGAGGAGGCAGAACATTAGCAAAGGGAGATAATGCGGCGAGCGGCTCGAGAGAAATAAGTCCCAAAGGAGCATGCGGCTCTATCCATCTGCATGCCAGTAGGAGCTTCAGTACCCAACCCAATGAACCCCTAGAGTTTCCCACCCGGGAGTTGTTATGGGTATGGAGAATTCACCCACTGGCGTAGGGAATGTCCCAACCCTGCCCCGGTGCCCGGTATGCAGCCCTGGGGAGGACAGTACCAAGGACGCGGACCAAGAGGACCAGGACCTGCAGTGGGTCGACAGGCAGTCGGTCCCAATGTGACTTCCCGTCTTTCTGGTTCAGCGGGCAAGGGACCAGCACAATGGAAGGCGTATGCACAGCACAGGGAAACAGGAGAAACACCAGCAACCTCCCAACCTTCTGCTTCAAATACGCCTGCGCGGAATGTGAAGTTGGGTCTTCCCCACTCCGAGGAGCAGACCACAAAAACCTCTCCAATGGCTGCGGAACAGGAACTGGTCATGGTGGCTCAAGCACAAGGCGTGGAAGGATGGTCAATCGCGGAGATGTATGAGCGGATGCGCCAATACAAGGAACAACAGGAACGGGTTGAGGCAGACCTACAGACATGTGTTGAAGCGCGTTCCACCCGCCTACCAAACCAGATTTCAGCGAAGTCTTCCAAACCCCCACCCATATCGCGCGTGCGTCCCCCGAGGGCTCCCACACCTCCACGTCGCCAAAAGGTGACCTTTGCACCCTCGACACGCAACGAGCTCACGGCAGGTGCTAAAAACTCCTTCCATCGTCCTTTTCAGTATATATCCCTGGGGGAATACCTACAAGACAATCCCACCCATCTCCCCGACTTCGCAGCCGTCTTGGAAGAATACGCTGAGAAGCTTCGCCCGGCTGGCATTCACCTCAGTTGCACCCAAGCCCCGCATGATCGACTCAGTAGGGTAGCCATCCAAGCGGAACCCGACACTTGTGGATGGCGATCCATGCCTCTTGCGCCACCTAAGACACAGGCTCCCCACCACGAGGTGGTCAGCCGCTTTGTATGGATTTGCGGCAAAACGTTCCTAGCAATCATCAACCTGGGTGCCACTCACACCACAGTAACGCTCCAGGTCCTACAAGCAGTCGGCTGGCAACACAGGATTCAACCGACGTCAAAGACGTTTACAAATGCATCCGGTGGGGTGGATGCAGGACACAGTGTTGTGGACAACCTTCCCCTGCAAGTGGGCCTCATCCACGAGGTCGTACGAATGCAGGTGACGGTGGCCCGCACCTACGACGTCTTGTTGGGAACCGACTACCTCATCCCTCGACAAGCAGGCCTGTTCTACGCTAATGGAGTCATGCAACTGACCTCGCCAGGATACACCACATGTGCAGCCCTAATTGTGGGACCGAGGACGTCAATGCCTACGTAGTCAGTTTATCCCTTTCATTGGAAGAAGCCTGCGCCGAGGATTATGTTGCCAGGAATTCCATCTTGCCGTACCCTGAGCGTGATTCATTCCCCGCTACCCAGCCATGTGCCAAGAGGGCAGAGACGCCAACTCCCACCTCAGTACACCTCCCATCAGGCTCTATACGAGCATGTGCTGCTCCGACGGATGATCAACCGCACATCCCCATAGGTCGAATACCCATGCCGTCGATGGACAGCCCCAAATGGCTGTCCCCCGGCGCAATAAGCGGATGCTCCAATGACATCACCTCGGCACCCGCCACTCCCACTCATTTTGGGCCTCCATATACGTTGAACCCACCGCTTGAGCCGGTGATCACACGACCAGTTATCCCAGAGGATCTCGTCAGGGAGGCGGAGCGAAAAGGAAAGATGCTCGTAAGCGACAACGATACTGCTCTTCGTAAAGATACTGACTCTAAAGATTCAGACAAGGAGCCAATGAGCGACTTCCGCTGGCTTCGCCTCGATGACGAGCAACCTCCGCGTCAATCCAAGGCTCTCACCATCACACCAGGTAGTTCTCGCAATTTTAACCTGCAAATGTATGATTATTGGGACCCTGATCCTGACCTCGGGGCCGGCCTAGTGGGGGACGAGGAGCCGCCACCATCTACGGTCCCACATTCCCAACAATGGGATCACATGCTCCATGAACGTTTGACAGAAGAACAGCGGCAAGAAGTCAAGGAGCTCTGTACATATCATGAAGAAGTATTCGCAGGCAAGTCAACGGACATCAGAGCAGTCGACACGGTACACGTCATCAACACAGGAGATGCACTTCCGCATAAGCAGAAGGCTTGTTGCCTTCTCCAGGACCAGAAAGAGGTCATCAATGAAGGCTTGCGTGAACTCAAGGAGCAAGGCGTGATTGTGGAAGTGGAAAGCCCTTGGCGCTCCAATCTGGTGATCGTGGGGAAACCGGACGGCACGAAACGGTTTTGTGTCGACTTTCGTGATCTCAACAAAGTCACCATTGAGGATGCTTACCCCATGCCACTCATTGTTGACATCCAAGAGCGACAACGAGGAAAGAGTTGGTTTGCTAAAATTGATGTCAAATCTGCTTTCCACACCATTCCTATGGACCGCAATTCGATGTTGAAAACGGCCTTCATCACCCCAGACGGGCTTTATGCCTTTACTCGCATGCCCTTTGGGCTGCGCAATGCCAGTGCTACGTTTGAACGCGTGATGGACCAAGTATTACGAGATGTTCCTAACGCCTGCTGTTACGTGGACGACGTTATGGTCGCTGCGTTTAGCTTCCAAGAGCTGATGGCTTCGCTGGATGCTGTCTTTTCAGCTCTACGCTCGGCGAGTCTTCGCCTGAAAGTCACCAAGTGTGTCATCGAGGTGGACAGCATGGAGTTTTTAGGGTTCATCATCAGTGCCCAAGGGATATCCACTGAACCAGCCAAGATTGCAGCTGTCCGTGAATGGAAACGCCCAATGGCATCATCTCAGGTCAAGATCTTCTTGGGCTTCGTCAGCTTCTACCGCAAGTTCGTCCGCAATCATGCAAAAATTGTTCGTCCTTTACAATGCCTGACTCACCAAGAAGAACCCTTTGAATGGACAGAGGCCTGTCAGCTCGCATGGGAAGAAATCAAGCACCGCCTCATTACGGCTCCATTGTTGGAGTTCCCAAACTTCAACCTACCATTTGTCATCACAACAGACTTCTCACAGGAAGGCATCAGGGCCATCCTGTCTCGGCGAGGGGACAACGGCACAATGAGAGTGGTCTGTTATGGTAGCCGCGCGCTCAATGACGCTGAGGCTGAATATCCTCCTATGAAGGGAGCATGCCTGGCGGTCTTGTGGGCCATTCAGTTCTACCGAGATTATGTGAAAAACGGGAAACCCTGCACCATCCTCACTGATCATCAGGCCCTCCAATGGTTGCTTACAACGCAAAATCATGAAGGGATCCTTGGCAAATGGGCCTTGCTTCTTCAAGGATACAATCTCACCATCAAATATCAGCCGGCATTTGCGAACCGCAACGCCGATGCTCTCAGCCGATTGCCAAGAGAAGGGTGGAAAGATCGCAGCTCCACCGACACGATGACACACGACGGAATACCACCTCCTGCTGAGCCCCCAACGACGACATATGACGATGAACCACCTCCTGACGAGTCCCCTTCAAAAGGAGAAATGCTGATCCTTGGCCAGGCACGAGATCTCACTCTTGAGGAATATAGCTGGGCATATCCGCTCGAGGGTTTTCCTCAGCACGACGCGAACATCGGACACATTAACGTCCGCAGACAAACTGACCCTTTTAAGGATGCGCCGGGGTGGACACACAAGGAATACGGAGATTGGCTTTGTCAAGCGCGACGCGACTGTACCCGTGCAGTTGCGCCGCACATAGAGCCAAACAAGCCTCCAACACCACAAAGACCAACGGGCCAAGCAGTAGCAAGTGCCATCCGGCAATTCTTTGACCGGACGGACCTTACGTTACCCTGGGTGGACGTTCTGACTCATTTGCCGGGGCAAATTACACAACTTGAAACTTTCTTTGGGGAAATTAACATTGCGCTGGCCCCATTGGGATGGAGGGTGAACTCTTGGCTCGAATCGCCAGGTCACCGCATGACGAGGGAGCATGTCGATGGAACCCGATGAATCAGTTGCCGAGTTATCGACACGGGGGGCCTTGCCTGGCGACCCGTGACCCTATGCCGCCAACCATGGCCGGAATTCACTTGTACGGTCATCTCATGCCCCATCTGGACCGCCGGTGTCAAATTCGTTGCCGTTGTAGACACTGGGGCAACGCATACCATCGTTGCCATGCGCATCGTCCGGCGGTTTAATTGGTCGAACCTCATCCGATCTGTTGATCTTCGATCCAGAACCGCAGGAGGCGAAATTAACCGGTCCGAGGGACAGATTGACTTATTTCCCCTTCAGGTCGGAAGTATTCACCAGAGCTTGCTAGTGTAGGTGTGCGAGACATCCACGTATGATGTCCTTCTTGCAAATGATTGGTTGACGCCATGCGACACGATAACTCTGCTCGGGGAGAAATGCATGACGCTACACGACGATGACGGGGCACCATCATATGTCCCGCTTACATTCGAAGTAATGGACGTGCCACATCACCGGCACGCGCGGTTGCTGACAAGGCAGATGCCCTCCAACGGCCACCTCGGGCATGCGGACGATCAATCCACCGCGGCCTGCCTCATGAAGATCGTCCCCAACGCACCGACATCTTCTACGGACAGCAACGATTCTCTGGAGGATCATGCACCGTACCCGAGGGAATCACAGGTCCGCATCACCCGACACATGCAAGCATCGGCGGGAACTTTGGGGGACAATGTCCTCTCACGCAGCCGCATATCCACGCACCCGGGAGAGATCAGCGGTGGGAACTCCATGCTACGGCATAATCCGGAGCCCGACATACCTTTTGCCCACCGACGGCCAAGGTAGCACGCCCAACCAACCCGACCGCCTCGGACTGCTAGGACAATGTCCCGCAACTCCCAACAGCGGCCCTCAAGTCTCTTTTTCCACACTTCACATCAGTTACGCAACCGATATTCACCACCCAGAACATTCTCAGCTCTCATCTAATTGAACAACGACGAGGATCCCGTGACGACAACTACAAAACAACGGCAAGAGAATGCTTCTGATCTCATCCCTTCGAAGACCAACACAGATCTCACGACCACAACTGGAGAACAACAACAAGACAACATCACTAGCTTCATGCCGCACATGGATCACACCGACTGGGCGCGCTATGAGTACCATATTGCCGAATGTGTGGCGGAAGCTGCTGCAACATCTGGGTTTGAGGCCAGTGCACTGGCGGCGTTTCTCACCATGGCTGAAGCAGATGACATGCTCCATGCCCTGCGCATGGATAATCCCTGCCCAGCGCCACCACCCTCCCCAGATATGCCTTACATGTCACAACAACGACATGCCGTGGTAGACGTTCGCCTCCAGCATCACTCGGAATCAAGCTTGGGCAGGCAGAGTGGAAAGACTTTGGGAACAACACCGAGCATTGGTGACGGTGTACGAGGAGCATGTGCGCAGCTCTGCCAACAACTTAGCCAACGTCCGGAACTCCCTTGCCGCCTGCGAGTCCGCTCGCGCGAACCTGCAGCGTAATCTCCAGAACCATGAAACCCAGGCGATAGACATCCATACAAGGCTTCAGGAAGTGCGGCGCTTGCAGGAAGCATGGAACAAAGCTGCAGATCAAGGTGACGAACCATCCGCATTGGAAGGACAGCAACTCATGGACCGGCGGGCAGAGTTGGGCAGAAACCTAAGGACAGCACGGGCAGAGATAGCCCGCCTGACCCCAGAACTGCAGCAACTCGATGCACAGATGGCAAACGTACAACAGTTGCGCACCGAGTGTGAGACATAGTGGGCGGCCAATGGTGCTCGGTTACGAGATATGGTGCAGCAGCGAGAGAGCGTTCTAGCTCTGCATGATGATGTCGCGCAGCAATACCACACCCTCTGCACGCTTGTTGATCGGGTGAGACAACTTATCGAGGAACACGAGCAACGGCGACAACAGCAATTGCTCCATGATGTAGCCCTCGCATTCCTCAGCAGCACAGTACAGCGGTTGCGAGATGAATGGGAGGAATACTTGGAAGCGTTACGGCGCTTGTACCCGCTGGATTTTTCCACTGATGCCCGACCAGCGGCTTTGCATTGTTTTGTGCATTGGACCATGGAGCCCACTCACCCAGAACCCACGCACCCGGCCCAATCTTCTTCCGTTCTTGGTACATAGTTTCTACCTGCATCACCACGACTTCCTCCGCTTCCTCTACCCTCTTGATCTCTCTCTGCATCGTGGAGCACGAACTTTTCGCTGTTCTCTTGACGGGGCAGTGCAATCTCGACAACAAGGTCCCCTCCCTGCCCACCTGCATCCTTTTACTCATCGCGGCATCACGGTGAGGGCATCCTATCGCCATTTGGCGGCAGATGAACATGAGCATGCGAGCCTCAGAGTCATCTTCCCGGCGAGTACTATAAACCCCCACGATGGGATGGCACTGAGGGTAATCATGCGCTCGCTTCACCGTCAGCGGCTCGGATCTCCTTCGATGTCAAACTCAAGTGCCAGTCGCGAGGACTTGCCCCACAACCGTGAGGAACCCTCCTCCGCGGACCACCCGCCATCGACTGTTGCCCCAGTATCGGCGCCGGATCCCCCTTTCTCAACGTGTACTCCGGCGGACATCACTGTGAGGCCAATGCAACCCCGTCTTGCACCTCCAGTGGATGCGGAGGCTACGTCCCTTGTCACCGCGTCGTCTCCGGTGGATCAGTCATTGACCTCTCTTGCCCTCCGTCCGTACCCCTCTTCCCCTCTCCGAAGCGAAACTTTGGTCACGCTTCAAATCTACGGCCCCCTTCCCCGTCCACCCTCTTCTCCTTCTTTCCCCTCGGCTCCAGTGACATCGGCACTTCCAACAGCAGTGTTGCCGGTGGATCATCTGCCGTCCCATGCTGCGGTGCAAGTCAGAGTGGCCTACCCTCCTCTCACGGAGCGGCCGGCCGCGGCAAGGACAGCATCTCCTCCGGTGGATGATTCACCTGCACCTCCTGATGTTGCGCACGCTGGTGTCATCCCACCCGGGGCCTTCGTACCATTGGTAACTGTGGCCACTGTCACACCACAAACCACTGCGCGGCGCACTTCCTCCCACATCCGACGTCCGGTCACCACGACCTCCACAGGAACAGCAGACCTGGCGATCACGCGCAGCTCCTCTAGACGCACGAGGACTGACGCACCTCTACTCATGGAGGGTGACGACCAGCATCAGGCTGAATCTGTTGGAGGCAGAGCGCCTCCATCACCAGAACCTTTTGAGGAGATGCGACGTCGCCTCCTAGACCTGGTGCTCAGAGGTAAGGGTGCACACCATGCTGGAACCGCGGTTCTGACATCAGAACCGGGTTCACGAGTCTGGATGCGTCCCAGAACCGGAACCGCGGTTCCTGGATTGGAACCGCGGTTCTTTTGATTCGCGGTTCTTATCATGCTAGACTCGCGGTTCCTTCGGAGTGTAGCTCGCGGTTCCTCTCGTTCAAGGTTCGCGATTCCGTGTGCACGTGATTTGCGGTTCTGTGTGACAGTTTAATGACATTTATACTCCATGTTTCTAGCACTACTGCCTCATTGCTTCATTGTACATGTGCACCATTGCACCATTGCACCATTGCAGCATTGCATCATTGCACCGTTGCACACATGCAGAGTTGCACCATTGCTCAATTGCACCATTGCACCATTGCTTCATTGCATCATTGCTTCATTACACCATTGCACCATTGCACCATTGCATCATTGCACCATTGCTTCATTGCATCATTGCNTAAGGGTGCACACCGGGTAAGATTCCCGGATCCCAGATTGGATTCGGATTCACGAATCCGAATCCAGGTTTGGCTTTGATTCACGAATCCGAATCTGGATTCGCGAATCCGTAAGATTCACGAATCTTTTCCGAATCCTATGGGTGATGGCAGGTAAAAATCCTCTAATCTGCCACATAAATCCCTGTTTTCCATGTTGAAACAATAGGGAAAGGATCTCCGAATCCCGAATCGAATCCTCATGAAGGATTTGGATCCCCGAATCCGAATCTTTTTCCGGGTTCACGAATCTTATTCACGAATCCTAGGATTTGGTGTGCAGCCTTAGTCACAGGACATTGGTAGATAGTTCCAGACCTAAGGAGTCCTACTCCTACGACATCTCTACGACATCATCATCGAGACTGAAGTTCTGCAAGGCGCCAGCTGCAGCGTCGCCCTCGCTGTCGTCCTCATCGTCGTCGTCATCTGAGTCTTCATTGAGGTCATCCCCACCACCATCTCCCTCCTCCTCGTCCTCCTCATCGCTGCTACTCCCTTCTGCTGTTGCCAATGCCGGCGTTGTCAGGCTGCGCACCGCACGACACCGAGTTGCCCGTCGCTTCGCCTTCTCCGCGTTTTCCACTTCCTGCAATTCTGGAGCAACTGTGCCATCGGGAGAAACTGGAAAGTCAACAAGCACGGGATCATTGATCCACGTCTTCAGAGTTAGCACATCCTGCACAGTCATGTCTGCAAGGGAGTGACGGATTTATGTGACGACACGTCCATCAAGACTGAACATGCGCTCACTCGGAGTGCTGGTGGCAGGCACAGCAAGCAGGTCAACAGCGATGAGTGCAAAAGTCGGGAATCCGACAGCATTGTCGCGAAGGTAGTGGAGGATATTCTCTCAACGGCCCAGGCGACTTTCCTTCTTCCAGTCTTCAACCTCGAGCTCGAGGGAGTCTGGCTGCCTCTGAGATGGGGTCTGCTCCGGCTCTTCAAAAAGCTCCTCCATGGCATCTTCGAGGGCTGCTTCAACCATCGTCTTCTTTGAGCGTGTCTGCCTGCCCTTCTTCGCGGCAGCAGCCGGGCCCGACAGGTTCAATGTGGTTGTAGCAGAGGCGGCGGGTGCACTCACGACACTCTCAGGCGCTGCACTTCCACCTTCATCGTCCATGGCCGTTGCAGCAGTGGCAGCCGCCACCAGAGCTGCTTCAGCTGCTGCTGCC
>SZWC01014684.1:47447-73436 GCA_023375785.1 Penium margaritaceum
CATAGCACAACACTGCAATACAATTCACTGCCATGCAGAGCAATGCAATGCATAGCACAACACTGCAATACAATTCACTGCCATGCAGAGCAATGCAATGCATAGCACAACACTGCAATACAATTCACTGTCATGCAGAGCAACGCAATGCAAAGCGCGTCACAGCAATGCAAAGCACATGAATGCACAGAACCGGAAAGCACAGCAATGTGCCGCAGATAAATTCTCAACAACTCAAAGCACAACAGATTGAAGCACTGCAATACACAAAAAGAGAAAGCACAGACCATGAATGAAAAGTACAAAACTGTAAGGCACAGAACAGCACTGCAAATGACATCACAGCAATGCAAAGCACATCAAAGCATAGCCATGCCAAGCACAATACAGCAATGCAACTTATAACAAAGTGCAGCAATGCGCAGGACATAACTGAGCAGCATTGCCATGCACAGAAAAGCACAGAAAATCAATGCATTGCAGAGCAATGCAAAGCACACTAGTGCACAGCAGTTTACTGCAGGTATGCGCAGCACAGAAAAGTAAAGCACAGAAGAGCAATGCGAAGCACATTGAAGCAAAGAACTGCAAAGCATAGTACAATGAACACATGCAANGCACAAGAACGCACAGCAGCGCAAAGCACCAAAATGAAAATCACAGCAAAGCACAACACAACAAAGCAAAGCACATAAATGCACAGCACATCAATGAAATGGCATGCAAAGCACAGCAATGCACAGCAAAGTACAGAATGGCGCTGTAAAGCAAAACTAGGGTTTCCAGTTCAGCTGGTCAAGGGAGGGAGGGGGGGGTCACCTCTCTGCCGCATGCAATGTCTTGGCGCATGCCACATGCCAACTGCGTCCAATTGTGCTGCCATCCGCCACATGTCTACTGCCTTCCACCAAACTGCCGCCTGCCACCAAACTGCCGCCTGCCACCATTCTGCCGCCTGCCACCATTCTGCCGCTTGCCACCATTCTGCCGCCTGCCACCAAACTGCCGCCTGCCACCATTCTGCCGCCTGCCACCATTCTGCCGCCTGCCTCCATTCTGCCACCAGCCTCCATTCTGCCGACTGTATGCCATCTGCCACCATTCAGCAGCTTGCTTCTGTTCTGCTGTCCACTTCCACTCTGCTGCCTGTCACCACCCTGCCACGTGCCACCATCCTGCTGGGTGCCACCATCCTACCTCTTGTCACCTCTATGCCGTATGCAACCATCTCACTCTGTTCCATCTGTTAGCTAGGGCCGCATGCGAACCTTTGAGGCCAGGGCGGTTTGGGGGGCATAGCGTGCACCATGACCGTGGCTCTCTGTGGATTACGCGAACTTCAAAACCCCCAGATGATTGAGGGCTTGCGCTTGCGGAGATCGCCCCTACCGCCCGTTGAAATTGCGGATGGGTTGCCATGCTTCTTGCCTGATGCTGAGACCGACGGCATTTCTTTCGACTGTGCTACGGCATCAACACATTGCGACATGGCTGTAGCGTGAAAGCAGCGGCTGAGGCTATTGGTTGTCACTCTATAGGTAGAGCTCCGACTGCTAGTTACAACGAGGAAAAACTAACCACTCATGCCCTCGGTAGTTGGGAGCGCATGAACAGTGTACGTCGGCCAACTTGGCTACAACGGATGACATGGCGGTTCGTAGGGGGAGGGGAAATGGTGGTGGGGAGGGGGCTCTCGGTGGTCAAAGGCCGGAATGGATGGCCAGGAGAAACGGCGGTCCGTGGCAGGGGGAGGCTGGTGGCGGGGAGTGGACTGTCGGTGGTCAAAGGCCGGAATGAATGGCCAGGGAGAAACAGGGGTTCGCGGTAGGGAGAAGCTGGTGGCGGGGATAGGTGTCGGTGGAAAAAGGCCGGAATGGATAGGCAGGGGGGCGGCGGTTCGCAGCGAGAGAAAATGCCCCCCCCCCCCCGATTTAATTCGCGAGTCCGAGTCGATTCTGTTCTCTAGACTCGGACTCGCGAGTCCTGAACTGGACTCGGACTCGCAAATTTTATTCGCAAGTCCTAGCTTTTGGCTTACAGGCTTCACCGCGACTGGGACCGGGACTGGGACCGGGACTGGGACCGTGGCTGGGACCGGGACTAGGGCCGAAACTGAGACCGGGACAGGGGCGGTCCGCCCCTGTCCCGGTCTCAGCCGGCCCCTGTCTCCGCCCCGGGCGGAGACAGGGGCCGGGACTTAGACCGGGACTAGGATCGGGACTCGGAGCGGGACTGGGACCGGGATTGGGACCAGGACTGGGACCGGGATTGGGACCAGGACTGGGACCGCGACTAGGATTGGGACTAGGACCGGGACCGGGACCGGGACTGGGACCGGGACTGGGACCTGGACTGGGACCGGGACTGGGACCGGGACTGGGACCGGGACTGGGACCGAGACTCAGACCAGGATGGGGACCGGGACTAGGACCGGGACTAGGACCGGGACTAGGACCGGGAATGGGACCGGGACTGGGACAAGGATTGGGATCGGGACTGCGACTGGGACTAGGACCGGGACTGGGACCAAGACTGGGACTGGGATTGGGACCGGGACTGGGATCGGGACTGGGACCAAGACTGTGACCGACACTTGGACCAGGACTGAGACCAGGACGGGGACCGGGACTGGGACCGGGACTGGGACCAGGACTGGGACCGGGACTGGGACCGGGATTGGGACCAAGACTGGGAGCTGGACTGTGACCGGGACTGGGAGCGGGACTGGGAGCGGGATTGAGAACGGGACTAGGACCAGGACTGTACCGGTACTGGGACCGGGACTAGGACCGCGACTGGGACCGGGACAGGGACCCGGATTAGGACCGGGACTGGGACCGGGACTGGGACCGGGACTGGGACCGAGACCGGGAGTGGGATTGGGACTGGAACCAGGACTGGTACCGGGACTGGGACCGGGGCTGGGACCGGGACAAGGAGTGGGACTGGGAACAGGACCGGAACCGGGACTAGGACCAGGAATTGGACTGCAACTGGGACCGGGACTGGACCGGGACAGGGACAGGGACTGGGACCGAGAATGGGACCGAGGTTGGGACCAGGGCTGGGACTAGGACTGGTAAGGCTGCACACCAAATCCTAGGATTCGTGAATAAGATTCGTGAATCCGGATCTGGATTCGGATTCGGGGATCCGAATCCTTCATTAGGATTCGATTCGGGATTCGGGAATCTTTTTTGCACAAGTTTCAACTTGGAAAACATGGTTTTCTGTGGCAAACAGGAGGAGTTTTACTTGCCATAACCTGTAGGATTCGGAAACGATTCGTGAATCCTTAGGATTCGCGAATCCAGATTCGGATTCGCGAATCGAAGCCATACTTGGATTCGGATTCGTGAATCCGAATCCAATCTTGGATTCGGGAATCTTACCCGGTGTGCACCCTTAAGGACTGGGACTGAGACTGGGACCGAGACTGGGACCGGGACAGGGACCGGGACTGGGACCGGGACTGGGACCGGGACTAGGACCGGGACTGGGACCGGGACTGGGACCGAGACAAGGATCGGGACTGGGACAGGGACTGGGACCGGGACTGGGACCAGGACTGGGACTCGGACTGGGACTGGGACTGTGACTGGGACTTAGACTGGGACAGGGATTGGGACAGGGACTGGGACTAGGACACAGACTCGGAGTGGGACTCGGACTGGGAATTGGACTGGGACTAGGACTAGGACTTGGACTTGGACAGGGACTGAGACTGGGACTCGGACTGGGACTCAGACTTGGACTAGGGCTGGGAATGGGACTGGGACCGGGACTGGGACTGGGATTGAGACTGGGACTAGGACTCGGACCAGAACTTAGGTCGGGACTGGGACCGGGACAGGGACCAAGACTGAGACTCAGATTGGGACTCAGACTGGGACTTGGACTGGGACTGGGACAGGGACTGGGACTGGGACTTGGACTGGGACGGGGACAAGGACTGGGATTGGGATTGGGACAAGGAGAGGGACTGGGATTGGGACTGGGACTGGGACTGGGACACGGACAGGGACATGGACAAGGACTGGGACAGGGACATAGACTGGGACTGCGACTCGGCCTAGGACTAGGACTGGGACTGGAACTCGGACTGGGACTGGGACTGGGACTGGGACATGGACTTGGAATGGGACTGGGACTGGGACTGGCACTGGGACAAGGACCGGGATTCGGACTAGGAATGGGAGTGGAACTGGGACTGAAACAGGGATTGTGACTGGGAATGGGACTAGGACTGGGACTGGGACTGGGATTGGGACCGGGACTTGGACTCGGACTGAGGCAGGGATCGCGTCTGGGACAATGACTGGGACCGGGACTAGGACCAAGACTGGGACCGCGACTGGGGCCGGGAGTGAGACCGAGACTCGGACCGGGACTGGGACCAGGATTGGGACCGAGACTTAGATCGAGACTGGGACCGGGACTCGGACCGGGACTGGGACCGGGACTTAGACTGGGACTAGGACCGATACTGGGACCGGGACAAGGACCGCGACTGGGACCAGGATTGGGGTCGAGACTGGGGCCGGGACTGGGATCGGGACAAGGATTGGGAATGGGACCAGGACTGGGACCGGGACTGGGACCAGGATTGGGACCGGGACTGGGATCGGGAATGGGATCATGAGTAAGATTGAGACTTGGATCGGGACTGGGATCGGGACTGGGATTGGGACTAGGATCGGGACTAGGATCGGGACTGGGATCGGGACTGGGATTGGGACTAGAATCGGGAGTGAGATCGGGAATGGGATCGGGATTAGGATCGGGACTGGGATAGGGACTAGGATCACGACAGGGATCAAGACTGGGATCAGGACTGGGATCGGGACCGCGATCAGGACCGCGATCGGGACCGCGATCGGGACTGGGATTGGGAGAGGGAACGGGATTGGAATTGGGACTGGGATTGGGAGTTGGATCGAGACTCGGATCGGGACATGGATCGGCACTTGGATCGGGACAGAGATCAGGACTGGGATTGGGACTGCGAATGATACTCGAAATGGGACTGGGATCGGGGCTGGGATCGGGACTAGGATCGAGACTGGGATTAGCACTGGGATCAGGACCAGGATCGGGAATGGGATCGAGACTGGGATCGGGACTAGGATCGGGACTGGGATGGGGACTGGGTTCGGGACTGGGATCGGAGTGGGATCGCGAACAGGATCGGGACTGGGATCGATACTGGAATTGGAACTAGGATCGGGGCTGGGATCGGGACCGGGATCGGGGCTAGGTTCTGGACTAGGATTAGGACTGGGATCAGGACTTGGATCCGGACTAGAAACGGGATAGGGATCGGGGCTGGGATTTGGACTGCGATCAATACTGGAATTAGGACTGGGATCGGGGCTGGGATCAGGACTAGTATTGGGATTGGGATCGGGACTGGGATCAAGACTGGGATCGGGACTGGGATCGGGACTCGGATCGGGACTCGGATCGGACTGGGGTCGCGAGAGTGATCGGGACTGGGATCGGGACTGGGATCAGGACTGGGATCGTGACTAGGATCGGGACTGGGATCAGGACTGTGTTCGGGACTGGGATTAGGAGTGGGATCGGGACTGTGATCAGGAATTGCATCGGGACTGGGATCGGGACTGGGATCGGGAATGGGATCGGGACCCGAATCGGGCCGGGGATCGGGACTGGGATTGGGATTGGGACCGGGACTCTGATCGGGACTGTGATCAGGACTCCGATCAGGACTGGGATCGGGCCTGGGAGCGGGACCGGGATCGGGACTGGGATCGAGACTGGGATCGGGACCGGGATCAGGACCGCGATCGAGAATGGGATCGGGAGTGGGATCGGGACTCGGATCGGGACTGGGATCGGGACTAGGATTGGGACTCGGATGAGGACTGGGATCGGGACTGGGATCGGGACTGGGATCGTGACTGTGATCGAGACTGGGATCGGGACTTGGATCGGGATAGGGACCGCGACTGGGATCGGGACTGCGATCGGGACTGCGATCTGGAATGGGATCGGGACTGGGATCCGTACAGGGATCGGGTTTGGAATCGGGCCTGGGATCGGGACTGGGATCTGGACTTGGATCGGGACTGGGATCGGGACTGGGATCAGGACTGGGATCGGCACTAGGATCGGGACTGGGATCGGGACTGGGTTCAAGACTGGGATCCGGAGTGGGATCACGAATTGGATCGGGAATGGGATCGATACTGGAATTGGAACTACGATCGGGGCTGGGATCGTGACCGGGATCGGGACTGGGATCCGGACTCAGATCAGGGATGGGATCAGGGATGGGATCAGGACCGGGAACGGAACTGGGATCGGGACTGGGATTTGGACTGCGATCGACACTGGAATTGGGACTTGGATCAGGGCTGGGATCGGGACTAGGATCGGGACTGGGATTGGGACTGGGATTAGGATTGGGATCGGGACTAGGATCGGGACTGGGATCGGGACTGGGGTCGGGAGAGTGATCGGGACCGGGATCGGGACAGGGATCGGGACTGGGATCGGGACTAGGATTGGGACTCGGATGAGGACTGGGATCGGGACTGGGATCGGGACTGGGATCAGGACTGGGATCGGGACTGGGATTGGGAGTGGGATCGGGACTGGGATCGGGACTGGGATCAGGACTGGGATCGGGACTGGGATTGGGAGTGGGATCGGGACTGGGATCGGGACTGGGATCAGGACTGGGATCGGGACTGGGATTGGGAGTGGGATCGGGACTGGGATCGGGACTGGGATCAGGAATGGGATCGGGACTGGGATCGAGACTGGGATCGGGACTGGGATCGGGACTGGGACCGGGACTGTGACCGGGACTGTGATCACGACTCTGATCAGGACTAGATCGGGACTGGGATCGGGACTAGGATCGGGACTGGGATCGGGAATGGGATCGGGAAAATGGTCAGTACTGGGATCGGGACACGGATCGAGATTGGGATCGGGACTCGGATCGGGACTGGGATCGTGACTGTGATCGGGACTGGGATCGGGACTGGGATCGGGACAAGTATCAGACTGAGATCGGGACTGTGATCAGGACTTGGATCGGGATAGTGACTGGGACTAGGATCGGGACTGCGATCGGGACTACGATCGGGATCGGGATCGGCACTTGGATCAGGACTGGGATCGGGTTTGGGATCGGGCCTCGGATCGGGACTCGGATCTGGACTTGGATCGCGCCTGGGATCGGGACTGGGATCGGGACTTGGATCGGGAGTGGGATCGGGAGTGGGATCGGGATTGGGATTGGGAGTGTGATCGAGACTATGATCGGGACTGAATCGGGGCTAAGATCGGGACTGGGATCGAGACACGGATCGGGACTGTGATCACGACTAGGATCGGTACAAGGATCGGGATGGGGATCGGGACTAGGATCAAGACTGGGATCGGAACTAGGATCGGGGTTGGGATCGGGACTGGGACCGGGACTGGGATCGGGACTGGGATCGGGACTGGGATCGGGACTCGGATCCGGACTGGGAACAGGACAGGGATCAGGACTGGGATCGGGACTTGGATCGGGAAAAGGATCGGGACTAAGGTCAGGACAGGGATCCGAACTAGGAACGGGACTGGGATCCGGACTGGGATCAAGACTAAATGAGGACTATGATCAGGACAAGGATTGCGACTGGGATCGGTACTTGGATTGGGACTTGGATCGGGACGGCGATCGGGAGTGGGATCAGGACCGCGATTGGGATTTGGATCGGGACTGGGATCGGGACTGGGATCGGGACAGTGATGACGACTGGGATCGGGACAGGGATCAAGACTGTGATCAGGACTGGGACCTGGACTGGGATTGGGACCGGGATCGCGACCGCAATCGGGAGTGGGATCGGGACTAGGATCACGACTGGTATCGGGACTAGGATCGGTACTGGGATCGGGACTTGGATCGGGACTGAGGTCGGGACTGTGATTAGGAGTGGGATCGGGACTGGTATGGGGACTGAGATTGGGACTGGGATCGGGAGTGGGATCAAGATAGGGACCGGGACTGGGATCAGGACTGGGATCAGGACTGCGATCGGGAATGGGATCAGGACTTGGATCGGGACTACGATCGGGTTTGAAATCGGGACTAGGATCGGGACTGGGATCTAGACTGAGATCGGGACTTGTATAGGGACTGGGACCGGGGTTGGGATCTGGACAGGGATCGGGAACTGGATCGGGACTGGGACTGGGACTACGATCGAGACCGGGATCGGGACTGGAATCGGGGCTGGGGTCGGGACTGGGATCAGGACTAGGATTGCGACTGGGATCTGGACTCGGATCGGGACTTTGATCACGACTCGGATCGGGACTTGGATCGGGACTGAGTCGGGACTGGGATCGGGACTAGGATCGGGACTGGGATCCGAACCGGGATCGGGACCGGGATCGGGAATGGGATCGGGACTGGGATCGGGACTGGGATCGGGACTGGGATCGGGACTGGGATCGGGACTGGGATCGGGACAGGGATCGGGACTCTGATGGGGACTGGGATCGGGACTGGTATCGGACTGAGACCGGGACTCGGATCGAGACTTGGATCAGGACGCGGATCGGGACTAAGATCAGGACTGGGATCCGAGCTATGAACGGGACTGGGATCGGGACTTGCATCGGGACTGGGATTGGGACTGCAATCGGGACTAGGATCGGGACAGAGATTGGTACTTCGATCGGGACTGGGATCGGGACTGTGATCGGGACTGGGATCCGGACTAGGATCAGGACCGGGATGGGGACCGCAATCGGGACTGGGATCGGGACTGGGATCATGTCTGGGATCGGGACTGGGATCGGAATTGGGACCGGGGCTCAGATCAGGACTGGGATCGGGACTGGGAACGAGACTGTGATCAGGACTTTGATCAGGACTCGGATTGGGACTGGTATGGGGACTGAGATCCGGACTGGGATCGGGACTGGGATCGGGATAGGGACCAGGATCGGGAGCTCGACTGGGACCAGGACTGCGATCGGGAATGGGATCGGGAGTGGGATCAGGACTGGGATCGGGTTTGGGATCAGGACTGGGATCGGGACTAGGATCTGGACCGAGATCGGGACTAGAATCGGGACTGGGATCGGGATTGGTATCTGGACTAGGATCGGGACTTGGATCTGGACTGGGATGGGGACTGGGATCGAGACTGGGATCAGGACGGGGATCGGGGCTGGGATCGGGACTGGGATCGGGACTGGGATTGGGACTGGGATCAGGACTAGGATCACGACAAGGATCGGGACTAGGATCGGGACTGGGATCAAGACTGGGTGAGGACTGGGATCAGGACTATAATCAACACTGGGATCGACACTAGGATTGGGACTGGGATCGGGACTGGGATCGGCACTGGGATCAGGACTAGAATCGGGATTGGGATCGTGAGAGGGAGCGAGGCTAGGATCGGGACTGGGATCAGGAGTGAGATCGGGACTAGGATCGGGACAAGGATCGGGATTGGGATCACTACTTCGATCGGGACTTGGATCGGGAGTGGGATCGGGAGTGGGATCAGGACTGGGATTGGGACTGGGATCGGGACTAGGATCGGGTCTGGGATCAGGACGGTGATCACGACTGGGATCGGGAATGGGATCGAGACTGTGATCGGGACTGGGATCTGGACTGGGATCGGGACCGGGATCGGGACCGCGATCGGGAGTGGGATCGGGACTGGGATCAAGACTGGGATCGGGACTGGGATCGAGACTGGGATCCGGACTGGGATCTTGACTTGGATCGGGACTGGGATCCGGACTGTGATCGGGACTGTGATCCGGACTGGGATCGGGACTAGTATGGGGACTGAGATTGGGACTGGGATCGGGAGTGGGATCAGGATAGGGACCGGGTTTCAGATCGGGACTGGGATCGGGACCGGGATCGGGACTGGGATCACGACTGGGATCACGACTACGATCGCGACTGGGATCAGGACTGGGATCGGGACTTTGATCACGACTCGGATCGGGACTGGCATCGGGACTCAATTGGGACTGGGATCGGGACTAGGATCGGGACTGGGATCGGGACCGGGATCGGGACCGCGATTGGGAATGGGATCGGGACAGGAATCGGGACTGGGATCGGGACTGGGATCAGGACTGGGATCAGGACTGGGATCGGGACTGTGATCGGGACTGGGATCGGGACTGGTATCGGACTGAGGTCAGGACTGGGATCGGGACTTGGATCGGGACGCGGATCGGGACTAAGATCAGGACTAGGATCCGAACTAGGAACGGGACTCGGATACGGACTGGGATCGGGACTGGGATTGGGACTGAGATCGGGACTAGGATCGGGACTGGGATCGGTACTTCGATCGGGACTGGGATCGGGACGGTGATCAGGACTGGGATCTAGAGTGGGATCAGGATCGGGATGGGGACCACGATTGGGTTTCGGATCGGGACTGGGATCAGGACTGGGATCGGGACTGGGATCGGGATTGGGATCGGGGCTCGGATCGGAACTGGGATCGGCACTAGGAACAAGACTGTGATCGAGACTGTGATCGAGACAAGGATCAGGACTGGTATGGGGACTAAGATCGGGACTAGGATCGGGACTGGGATCGGGATAGGGACCAGGACTGGGATCGGGACTGGGATCGAGACTGGGATCAGGTTTGGGATCAGAAGTGGGATCAGGAGTGGGAACGGGACTAGGATCGGGACTGGGATTTTGACTGCGATCGATACTGGAATTGGGACTGCGATCCAGGCTGGGATCGGGACTAGGATCGGGATGGGGATCAGGATTGGGATCAGGACTGGGATCGGGATTGGCATCGGGACTGGGATCGGGACAGGGATCGGACTAGGGTCGGGAGAGTGATCAGGACTGGGATCGGGACTGGGATCGGGACTGGGATGGTGACTAGGTTCAGGACTTGAATCATGACTGTGTTCGGGACTGGGATCGGGAGTGGACTCGGGACTGTGATCGGGAATGGCATCGGGACTGGGATCGGGACTGGGATCGGGACTGGGATCAGGACTGGGATCGCAACTGGAATCGAGACTGGGATCGGGACTGGGATCTGTACTTGGATCGAGACTGGGATCGGGATTGTGATCCGGACTGGGATCGGGTTTAGTATGGGGACTGAGATTGGGACTGGGATCGGGACTGGGATCGGGATAGCGACCGGGATTGGGATCGGGACTGGGATCGAGACTGCGATCGAGAATGGGATCTGGACAGGGATTGGGACTGGGATCGGGTTTGGGATCGGGACTGGGATCGGGACTGGAATCTGGATTGGGATCGGGTTTGGGATCGGGACTGAGATCGGGACTGGGATCGGGATTGGGATCGGGATTGGTATCTGGACTGGGATTGGGACTTGGATCGGGACTGGGACTGCGACTGCGATCGAAACTGGGATCGGGACTGAATCGGGACTGGGATCGGGACTAGGATCGGGACTGGGATCGGGACTGGGATCAGGACTAGGATCGCGACTCGGATCGGGACTGGGATCGGGACTGGGATCAGCACTGGGATCGGGACTGTGATCGGGACTGGGATCGGGACTGGTATTGGACTGAGGTGGGGACTGGGATCGGGACTTGGATCGGGACGCGGATCGGGACCAAGATCAGGACTGGGATCCGAACTATAAACGGGACCAGGATACGGACTGGGATCGGGACTAGGATTGGGACCGAGATCGGGACTAGGATCGTGACTGGGATCGGTATTTCGATCGGGACTGGGATCTAGACTGGGATCAGGATCGGAATGGGGACCGCGATTAGGACTGGGATCGGGACTGGGATCAGGACTGGGATCGGGATTGGGATCGGGATTGGGATCGGGACTCGGATCGGGACTGGGATCGGCACTATGAACAATACTGTGATCAGGACTGTGATCAGGACAAGGATCACGACTGGTATGGGGACTGAGATCGGGACTGGGATCGGGACTGGGATCGGGATAGGGACCAGGACTGGGATCGGAACTAGGATCGAGACTGCGATCGGGAATGGGATCGGGAGTGGGATCAGGACTGGGATCGGGATTGGGATCGATACTGGAATTGGAACTAGGATCGGTGCTAGGATCGGGACCGGGATCGGGACTGGGATCGGGACTGGGATCAGGACTGGGATCAGGACTGGGATCAAGACCGGGAACGAGACTGGGATCGGGACTGGGATTTGGACTGCGATTGATACTGGAATTGCAACTGGGATCGGGGCTGGGATCGGGACTAGGATCGGGACTGGGATCGGGACTGGGATCGGGACTAGGATCGGGACTGGGATCAGGACTGGGATGAAGACTGGGATCGGGACTGGGATCAAGACTGGGATCAGGACTGGGATCGGGACTGGGATCGGGACTGGGATCGGGACTGGGATCAGACTAGGGTCAGGAGAGTGATCGGGACTGGGATCGGGACTGAGATGGTGACTAGGATCGAGACTGGAATCAGGACTGTGTTTGGGACTAGGATCGGGAGTGGGATCAGGACTATGATCGGGAATGGGATCAGGACTGGGATCGGGACTGGGATCGGGACTGGGATCATGACTGGAATCGGGCCGGGGATAGGGACTGGGATTGGGACTTGGACCGAGACTGTGACCGCGACTGTGATCACAACTCCGATCAGGACTGGGATCAGGCTGGGATCGGGACCGGGATCAGGACTGGGATCGGGACAAGGATCGGGACCGAGATCGGGACAGCGATCGGTAATGGGATCGGGACTGGGTTCGGGACTGAGATCGACACTGGGATCGAGACTGGGATCGGGACTCGGATCAGGGCTGGGATCGAGACTGGGATCGGGACTGGGATCGTGACTCTGATCGGGACTGGGATCGGGACTGGTATCAAACAGAGATCGGGACTGGGATCAGGACTTGGATCGGGATAGGGACCGGGACTGGGATCGGGACTACGATCGAGACTGCGATCCAGAATGGGATCGGGACTGGGATCGGGACAGGGATCGGGTTTGGAATCGGGCCCGGGATTGGGACTTGGATCTAGAGTTGGATCGCGACTGGGATCAGGACTGGGATCGGGACTGGATCGAGACTGGGATCGGGACTGGGTTCGGGATTGGGATTGGGACTGCGATCGAGAGTAGGATCGGGACTGAATCGGAACTGAGATCGGGACAAGGATTGGGACTGGGATCGGGACAATGATCACGACTAGGATCGGTACTGGGATCGGATGTGTGGATCGGGACTAGGATCAGGACTGGGATCAGAACTAGGATCGGGACTGGGATCAGAACTGGGACCGGGACTGGAATCGGGTCTGGGATCGGGACAGGGATCGGGACTCGGATCCGGACTGGGAACAGGACAGGGATCGGGACTGGGATCGGGACTTGGATTGGGACAGGGATCGAGACTATGATCAGGACTGGGATCCGAAATAGGAACGAGAGTGGGATCGGGACTGGGATCGGGACTGAGATCAGGACTAGGATCGGGACAACGATCGAGACTGGGATCGGTATTTGGATCGGGACTTGGATCGGGACTGGGATCGGGACTGGGATCGGGACAGTGATCGGGATAAGGATCTGGACTGGGACTGGGACCGGGATCGGGACCGCGATCGGGAGTGGGATCGGGACTGGGAGCAGGACTAGGATCCGGACAGGGATCGGGACTTGGATCCAGACTGGGATCGGGACTATGATCGGGACGGGGATCGGGACTGGTATGGGGACTGAGATTGGGACTAGGATCGGGAGTGGGATCGGGATAGGGACCAGGACTGGGATCAGGACTGGGATCGGGACTGCGATTGGGAATGGGATCAGGACTGGGATCGAGATTGAGATCGGGTTTGGGATCGGAACTGGGATCGGGATTAGGATCGGGACTAGGATCGGAACTTGGATCACGACTGGGATCGAGACTCGGATCAGGACTGGGATCGGGATCGCGATCAGGACCACGATCGGGACCGCGATCAGGAGTGGGATTGGGACACGGATCGGGATTGGGATTGGGACTGGGATTGGGACTTGGATCGGGACTCGGATCGGAACTTGGATCGGGATTTGGATCGGGACAGAGATCAAGACTGGGATTGCGACTTCGATTGATACTCGAATTGGGACTGGGATCGGGGCTGGGATCGGGACTAGGATCGGGACTGGGATTGGGACTGGGAACAGGATCGGGATTGGGAATGGGATCGAGACTGGGATCAGGACTAGGATGGAGACTGGGGTCGGGAGAGTGATCGGGACTGGGATCGGGACTGGCATTGGGACTGGGATCGGGACTACGATCGGGACTGGGATCGGGTCTGGGTTTGGGACTGGGATCGGGAATGGGATCGCGAATGGGATCGGGACTGGGATCAATACCGGAATTGGAACTAGGATCGGGGCTGAGATCGGGACCGGGATCGAGACTGAAATTGGGACTGGGATGAGGACCGGGATCAGGACTAGGATCAGGACTGGGAACGGGACTGGGATCGGGACTGGGATCAGGACAAGGATCACGACTGGGATCGGGACTGGGATCGGGACTGGGATCAGGACTGGGATCGGGACTGGGATCAGGACTGGGATCGGGACTGGGATCAGGACTGGGATCGGGACTGGGATCAGGACTGGGATCGGGACTGGGATCAGGACTGGGATCGGGACTGGGATCAGGACTGGGATCGGGACTGGGATCAGGACTGGGATCGGGACTGGGATCAGGACTGGGATCGGGACTGGGATCAGGACTGGGATCGGGACTGGGATCAGGACTGGGATCCGGACTGGGATCGGGACTGGGATCGGGACTAGGATCGGGACTGGGGTCGGGAGAGTGATCGGGACTGGGATCGGGACTGGGATCGGGATTGAGATCGTGACTAGGATCGAGACTGGGATCAGGACTGTGTTCGGGACTGGGATCGGGAGTGGGATAGGGACTGGGATCGGGAATGGGATCGGGACTTGGATCGTGACTGGGATTGGGACTGGGATCGGGACTGGAATCGGGACTGGGATCGGGACTGGGATCGGGACTAGGACCGGGACTGTGACCGGGACTGTGATCACGACTCCGATCGGGACTAGGATCGGGAATGGGATCGAGACTAGGGTCGGGACTGGGATCGGGACTGGGATCGAGACTGGGATCAGGACTCGGATCGGGACTGGGATCGTGACTGTTATCGGGACTGGGATCGGGACTGGTATCGGACTGAGATCGGGACTGTGATCGGGACTTGGATCGGGATAGGGACCGCGACTGGGATCAGGAGTGCGATCGGGACTGCGATCATGACTGCGATCGGGACTGCGATCGGGAATGGGATCGGAGCTGGATCAGGACTGGGATCGGGTTTGGGATCGGGCCTGGGATCGCGACTGGGATCGGGACTGGGATCGAGACGGGGATCGAGACTAGGATCAGGACTGGGATCCGAACTAGGAACGGGAGTGGGATCGGGACTGGGATCGGGAGTGAGATCAGGACTAGGATCACGACAAGGATCGAGACTGGGATCGGTACTTGGATCCGGACTTGGATCAGGACTGGGATCAGGACTAGGATCGGGATTGGGATTGGGACTGGGATCTGGACGCGGATCGGGAGAGGGATCGGGACAGTGATCACCACTGGGATCGGGACTGGGATCGGGACTGTGATCGGGACTAGGATCTGAACTGGGTCTGGGACCGGGATCGGGACCGCGATCGAGAGTGGGATCGGGACTGGGATCAGGACTGGGATCCGGACTGGGATCGGGACTTGGATCGGGACTAGGATCGGGACTATGATCGAGACTGGGATCGGGACTGGTATGGGGACTGAGAGTGGGACTGGGATCGGGAGTGGGATCGGGATAGGGACCGGGACAGGGATCAGGACTAGGATCAAGACTGCGATTGGGAATGGGATCAGGACTGGGATCGAGACTGGGATCGGGTTTGGGATCGGGACTGGGATCGGGATTAGGATCGTAACTAGGATCGGAACTTGGATCACGATTGGGATCGAGACTCGGATCAAGACTGGGATCAGGATCGCGATCAGGACCGCGTTCGGGACCGCGATCGGGAGTGGGATGGGGACACGGATCGGGATTGGGATTGGGACTGGGATTGGGAGTTGGATCGGGAGTCGGATCGGGACTTGGATCAGGACTTGGATCGGGACAGAGATCAGGACGGGGATTGGGACTGCGATTGATACTCGAATTGGGACTGGGATGGGGGCTAGGATCGGGACTAGGATCGGGACTGGGATTGGGACTGGGATCAGGATCGGGATCGGGAATGGGATCGAGACTGGGATCGGGACTAGGATCGAGACTGGGGATGGGAGAGTGATCGGGACTGGGATCGGGACTGGGATTGGGACAAGGATCAGGACTGCGATCGGGACTGGGATCGGGACTGGGTTCGGGACTGGGATCGGGAGTGGGATCGCAAATGGGATCGGGACTGGGATCGATACTGGAATTGGAACTAGGATCGGGGCTGGGATCGCGACCGGGATCGGGACTGAGATTGGGACTGGGATCAGGACTGGGATCAGGACTGGGATCAGGACTGGGATCAGGACTGGGAACAGGACTGGGATCGGGACTGTGATTTGGACTGCGATCGATACTGGAATTGGGATTGGGATCGGGGCTGGGATCGGGACTACGATCAGGACTCGGATCGGGACTGGGATCAGGACTGGGATCGGGACTGGGATCAAGACTAGGATCAGGGCATGGATCGGGACTGGGATCGGGACTCAGATCAGGACTGGGGTCGAGACTGAGATCGGGACTGGGATCGGGACTGGGATCGGGGCTTAGATCGGGACTGGGCTCGGGGCTGGGATCGGGAATGGAATCGGGACTAGGACTGGGACTGGGACTCGGACTAGGACTGGGACTGGGACTGGGTTTGGGATTGGGACAGGGAATGGTGTTGGGACTGGGACTGGGACGAGAACCGGGACTGGGACTGGGACTGTGACTGGGACTGGGACTGGGACGGGGACATGGACTAGGAGTGGGACTGGGACTGGGACCAGGACTGGGATTGGGACTGGGACCGGGACTGGGATGGGGACTGGGACCGGGACTGGGACCAGGACTGGGATCGGGACTGGGATCGGGACTGGGATTGGGACTGGGATCGGGACTGGGATCGGGACTGGGATCGGGACTGGGATCGGGACTTGGATCGGGACTAGGATCGGGATTATGATCGGGACTGAGATCGGGACTGGTATGGGGACTGAGATTGGGACTGGGATCGGGAGTGGGATCGGGATAGGGACGGGGACTGGGATCAGGACTGGGATCGGGACTGCGATTGGGAATGGGATCAGGACTGGGATCGAGACTGGGATCGGGTTTGGGATCGGGACTGAGGTCGGGATTAGGATCGGGACTAGGATCGGAACTCAGATCAGGACTGGGATCGGGATCGCGATCAGGACCGCGATCGGGACCCCGATCGGGAGTGGGATTGGGACACGGATCGGGATTGGGATTGGGGCTGAGATTGGGAGTTGGATCGGGACTCGGATCGGGACTTGGATCGGGACTTGAATCGGGACTAGAATTGGGACTACGATTGATACTCGAATTGGGACTCGAATCGGGGCTGGGATCTGGACTAGGATCGGGGCTGGGATTGGGACTGGGATCAGGACCGGGATCGGGAATGGGATCGAGACAGGGATCGGGACTAGGATCAAGACTGGGGTCAGGAGAGTGATCGGGACTGGGATCGGGACTGGGATCGGGACGACGATCGATACTGGGATCGGGACTGGGTTCGGGACTGGAATCGGGAGTGGGATCGCGAATGGGATCGGGACTGGGATCGATACTGGAATTGGAACTAGGATCGGGGCTGGGATCGGGACCGGGATCGGGACTGAGATTGGGACTGGGACCAGGACTCGGATCAGGACTCGGATCAGGACTGGGAACGTGACTGGGATCGGGACTGGGATTTGGACTGCGATCGATATTGGAATTGGGATTGGCATTGGGGCTGGGATCGGGACTACGATCGGGACTGGGATCGGGACTGGGATCAGGACTGGGATCCGGACTGGGATCGAGACTGGGATCGGGACTAGGATCGGGACTGGGGTCGGGAGAGTGATCGGGACTGGGATCGGGACTGGGATCGTGACTAGGATCGAGACTGGGATCAGGACTGTGTTCGGGACTGGGATCGGGAGTGGGATAGGGACTGGGATCGGGAATGGGATCGGGACTTGGATAGTGACTGGGATCGAAGATCGGGACTGGAATCGGGACTGGGATCGGGACTGGGATCGGGACTAGGACCAGGACTGTGACCGGGACTGTGATCACGAGTCCGATCGGGACTAGGATCGGGACTGAGATCCAGACGGGGATCGGGACTGGGATCGGGACTGGGATCCGGACCAGGATTGGGACCGCGATCGGGAATGAGATTGGGACTAGGGTCGGGACTGGGATCGGGACTGGGATCGAGACTGGGATCAGGACTCGGTTCGGGACTGGGATCGTGACTGTGATCGGGACTGGGATCGGGACTGGTATCAGACTGAGATCGGGACTGTGATCGGGACTTGGATCGGGATAGGGACCACGACTGGGATCGGGACTGCGATCGGGACTGCGATCAGGACTGCGATCGGGACTGCAATCGGGAATGGGATCGGAGCTCGATCAGGACTGGGATCGGGTTTGGGATTGGGCCTGGGATCGCGACTGGGATCGGGACTGGGATCGGGACGGGGATCGAGACTAGTATCAGGACTGGGATCCGAACTAGGAACGGGAGAGGGATCGGGACTGGGATCGGGACTGAGATCAGGACTAGGATCGGGACAAGGATCAAGACTGGGATTGGTAATTGGATCGGGACTTGGATCAGGACTGAGATCGGGACTGGGATCGGGATTGGGATTGGGACTGGGATCTGGACGCGGATCGGGACAGGGATCGGGACAGTGATCACCACTGGGATCGGGATGGGGATCGGGACAGTGATCGGGACTAGGATCTGAACTGGGACTGTGACCGGGATCGGGACCGCGATCGAGAGTGGGACCGGGACTGGGATCAGGACTGGGATCCGGACTGGGATCGGGACTTGGATCGGGACTAGGATCGGGACTATGATCGGGACTGGGATCGGGACTGGTATGGGGACTGAGAGTGGGACTGGGATCGGGAGTGGGATCGGGATAGGGACCGGGACAGGGATCAGGACTGGGATCAAGACTGCGATTGGGAATGGGATCAGGACTGGAATCAAGACTGCGATTGGGAATGGGATCAGGACTGGGATCGAGACTGGGATCGGGTTTGGGATCGGGACTAGGATCGGGATTAGGATCGTAACTAGGATCGTAACTTGGATCACTATTGGGATCGAGACTTGGATCAAGAGTGGGATCCGGATCGCGATCAGGACCGCGATCGGGACCGCGATCGGGAGTGGGATTGGGACAAGGATCGGGATTGGGATTGGGACTGGGATTGGGAGTTGGATCGGGAGTGGGATCAGGACTTGGATCAGGACTTGGATCGGGACAGAGATCAGGACGGGGATTGGGACTGCGATTGATACTCGAATTGGGACTGGGATGGGGGCTACGATCGGGACTAGGATCGGGACTGGGATCGGGACTGGGATCGGGACAAGGATCGGGACTACGATCGGGACTGGGATCGGGACTGGGTTCGTGACTGGGATCGGGAGTGGGATCGCGAATGGGATCAGGACTGGGATCGATACTGGAATTGGAACTAGGATCGGGGCTGGGATCGGGACCGGGATCGGGACTGAGATTGGGACTGGGATCAGGACTGGGATCAGGACTGGGAACGGGACTGGGATCGGGACTGTGATTTGGACTGCGATCGATACTGGAATTGGGATTGGGATCGGGGCTGGGATCGGGACTACGATCAGGACTCGGATCGGGACTGGGATCAGGACTGGGATCGGGAGTGGGATGGGGACTGGGATCGGGAATGGGATCGGGACTGGGATCATGAGTGGGATCGAGACTGGGATCGGGACTGGAATTGGGACTGGGATCGGGACTGGGATCGGGACTAGGACCGGGACTGTGACCGGGACTGTGATCACGAGTCCGATCGGGACTAGGATATGGACTGAGATCCGGACTGGGATCGGGACTGGGATCGGGACTGGGATCCGGACCAGGATTGGGAGCGCGATCGGGAATGGGATCAGGACTAGGGTCGGGACTGGGATCGGGACTTGGATCGAGACTGGAATCGGGACTCGGATGGGGACTGGGATCGTGACTGTGATCGGGACTGGGATCCGGACTGGTATCGGACTGAGATCGGGACTGTGATCGGGACTTGGATCGGGATAGGGACCGCGACTGGGATCGGGACTGCGATCGCGACTACGATTGGGACTGCGATCGAGAATGGGATTGGACTTGGATCAGGACTGGTATCGGGTTTGCGATCAGGCCTGGATTCGGGACTAGGATCGGGACTTGGATCGGGACGGGGATCAAGACTAGGATCAGGACTGGGATCCGAACTAGGAACGGGAGAGGGATTGGGACTGGGATCGGGACTGAGATCAGGACTAGCTTCGAAACAAGGATCGGGACTCGGATCGGTACTTGGATCGGGACTTGGATCGGGACTGGGATCGGGACCGGTATCGGGACTGGGATTGGGACTCGGATCTGGACTGGGATCGGGACTGGGATTGGGACAGTGATCACGACTCGGATCGGGACGGGGATCGGGACTGTGATCGGGACTGGGATCTGAACTGGGACCGGGACCGGGATCGGGACCGCGATCGGGACTGGGATCGGGACTGGGATCGGGACTTGGATCGCGACTAGGATCGGGACTATGATCGGGACTGGGATCGGGACTGGTATGGGGACTGAGATTGGGACTGGGATCGGGAGTGGGATCGGGATAGGGACGGGGACTGGGATCAGGACTGGGATCGGGACTGCGATTGGGAATGGGATCAGGACTGGGATCGAGACTGGGATCGGGTTTGGGATCGGGACTGAGGTTGGGATTAGGATCGGGACTAGGATCGGAACTCAGATCAGGACTGGGATCGGGATCGCGATCAGGACCGCGATCGGGACCCCGATTGGGAGTGGGATTGGGACACGGATCGGGATTGGGATTGGGGCTGGGATTGGGAGTTGGATCGGGACTCGGATCGGGACTTGGATCGGGACTTGGATCGGGACTGGGATTGGGACTACGATTGATACTCGAATTGGGACTGGAATCGAGGCTGGGATCTTGACTAGGATCGGGACTGGGATTGGGACTGGGATCAGGACCGGGATCGGGAATGGGATCGAGACAGGGATCGGGACTAGGATCGAGACTGGGGTCGGGAGAGTGATCGGGACTGGGATCGGGACTGGGATCGGGACTACGATCGATACTGAGATCGGGACTGGGTTCGGGACTGGGATCGGGAGTGGGATCGCGAATGGGATCGGGACTGGGATCGATACTGGAATTGGAACTAGGATCGGGGCTGGGATCGGGACCGGGATCAGGACTGAGATTGGAACTGGGATCAGGACTGGGATCAGGACACGGATCAGGACTGGGAACGGGACTGGGATCGGGACTGGGATTTGGACTGCGATCAAGACTGGGATCGGGACTGGGATCGGGACTAGGATCGAGACTGGGGTCGGGAGAGTGATCGGGACTGGGATCGGGACTGGGATCGTGACTAGGATCGAGACTGGGATCAGGACTGTGTTCGGGACTGGGATCAGGAGTGGGATGGGGACTGGGATCGGGAATGGGTTCGGGAGTGGGATCGTGACTGGGATCCGGACTGGGATCGGGACTTGAATTGGGACTGGGATCGGGACTGGGATCGGGACTAGGACCAGGACTGTGACCGGGACTGTGATCACGACTCCGATCGGGACTAGGATCGGGACTGAGATCCGGACTAGGATCGGGACTGGGATCGGGACTGGGATCCGGACCAGGATTGGGACCTCGATCGGGAATGGGATCGGGACTAGGGTCGAAACTGGGATCGGGACTGGGATCGAGACTGGGATCGGGACTCGGATCGGGACTGGGATCGTGACTGTGATCGTGACTGGGATGGGGTTTGGGATCGGGACTGGGATCGGGATTAGGATCGGGACTAGGATCGGAACTTGGATCACGACTGGGATCGAGACTGGAATCAGGACTGGGATCGGGATCGCGATCAGGACCGCGATCGGGACCGCGATCGGGAGTGGGATTGGGACACGGATCGGGATTGGGATTGGGACTGGGATTGGGAGTTGGATTGGGAGTCGGATCGGGACTTGGATCAGGACTTGGATCGGGACAGAGATCAGGACTTGGATTGGGACTGCGATTGATACTCGAATTGGGACTGGGATCGGGGGTGGGATCGGGACTACGATCGGGACTCGGATCGGGACTGGGATCAGGACTGGGATCGGGACTGGGATCGGGACTGGGATCGGGACTAGGGTCGGGACTGGGGTCGGGAGAGTGCTCGGGACTGGGATCGGGACTGGGATCAGGATTGGGATCGTGACTAGGATCGAGACTGGGATCAGGACTGTGTTTGGGACTGGGATCGGGAGTGGGATGGGGACTGGTATCGGGAATGGGATCGGGACTGGGATCGTGAGTGGGATCAAGACTGGGATCGGGACTGGGATTGGGACTGGGATCGGGACTGGGATCGGGACTGGGATCGGGACTGGGATCGGGACTACGACCGGGACTGTGACCGGGACTGTGATCACGAGTCCGATCGGGACTAGGATCGGGACTGAGATCCGGGCTGGGATCGGGACTGGGATCGGGACTGGGATCCGGACCAGGATTGGGAGCGCGATTGGGAATGGGATCGGGACTAGGGTCGGGACTGGGATCGGGACTTGGATCGAGACTGGGATCGGGACTCGGATCGGGGCTGGGATCGGGATCGCGATCAGGACCGTGATCGGGACCGCGATCGGGAGTGGGATTGGGACACGGATCGGGATTGGGATTGGGGCTGGGATTGGGAGTTGGATCGGGACTCGGATCGGGACTTGGATCGGGACTTGTATCGGGACAGAGATGAGGACTGGGATTTGGACTATGATTGATACTCGAATTGGGACTGGAATCGGGGCTGGTATCGGGACTAGGATCAGGACTGGGATTGGGACTGGGATCAGGACCGGGATCGAGAATAGGATCGAGACTGGGATCGGGACTAGGATCGAGACTGGGGTCGGGAGAGTGATCGGGACTGGGATCGGGACTGGGATCGGGACAACGATCGATACTGGGATCGGGACTGGGTTCGGGACTGGGATCGGGAGTGGGATCGCGAATGGGATCAGGAGTTGGATCGATACTGGAATTGGAACTAGGATCGGGGCTAAGATCGGGACCGGGATCGGGACTGAGATTGGGACTGGGAACAGAACTCGGATCAGGACTCGGATCAGGACCGGGAACGGGACTGGGATCGGGACTGGGATTTGGACTGCGATCGATACTGGAATTGGGATTGGCATTGGGGCTGGGATCGGGACTACGATCATGACTGGGATCGGGACTGGGATCAGGACTGGGATCGGGACTAAGATCGGGACTAGGATCGGGACTGGGGTCGGGAGAGTGAACGGGACTGAGATCGGGACTGGGATTGGGATTGGGATCGTGACTAGGATCGAGACTAGGATCAGGACTGTGTTCGGGACTGGGATCGGGAGTGGGATGGGGACTGGGATCGGGAATGGGATCGGGACTGGGATCGTGACTGGGATCAGGACTGGGATCGGGACTGGAATCGGGACTGGGATCAGGACTGGGATCGGGACTAGGACGGGGACTGTGACCGGCACTGTGATCATGACTCCGATCGGGACTAGGATCGGGACTGAGATCCGGACTAGGATCGGGACTGGGATCGGGACTGGGATCCGGACCAGGATTGGGACCTCGATCGGGAATGGGATCGGGACTGAGATCCGGACTAGGGTCGAAACTGGGATCGGAACTGGGATCAAGACTGGGATCGGGACTCGGATCGGGACTGGGATCGTGACTGTGATCGGGACTGGGATCGGGACTGGTATCGGACTGAGATCGGGACTGTGATCGGAACTTGGATGATCAGGACTGGTATCGGGACTGAGATCGGGACTGTGATCGGGATGTGGAGTGGTGTGAACTTCACACCACTCTGCAACCAGTTCGCACCACTCCAAAACCAGTTCGCACCACTCCGCTACCAGTTCGCACCACTTTGGAACCAGTCTGCACCATTCCGCAACCAGTTTGCACCGCTCCGCAACCCGTTCACACCACTCCGCAACCCGTTCGCACAACTCTGCAACCAGTTCGAACCACTCCGCATCCAGTTCACACCACTCCACAACCCGTTCGCACCACTCCACAACCAGATCGCAACGCTGTAACCAGTTTGCACCACTCCGCAACCAGTTCGCACCACTACGCAACCAGTTCGCACCACTCCACAACCAGCTCGCACCACTCCGCAACCTGTTCGCACCACTCTGCAACCCGTTCTCACTAGTCCGCAGCGCGTTTGCACCACTCGGCAACCAGTTTGCACCGCTCCGCAACCAGTTCGTACCACTCCGCACCCAGTTCGCACCACTTTGGAACCAGTCTGCACCACTCCGCAACCTGTTCGCTCCACTCTGCAACCCGTTCTCACTACTCCGCAGCGCGTTTGCACCACTCGGCAACCAGTTTGCACCGCTCCGCAACCAGTTCGTACCACTCCGCACCCAGTTCGCACCACTTTGGAACCAGTCTGCACCACTCCGCAACCTGTTCGCTCCACTCTGCAACCCGTTCTCACTACTCCGCAGCGCGTTTGCACCACTCGGCAACCAGTTTGCACCGCTCCGCAACCAGTTCGTACCACTCCGCACCCAGTTCGCACCACTTTGGAACCAGTCTGCACCACTCCGCAACCTGTTCGCTCCACTCTGCAACCCGTTCTCACTACTCCGCAGCGCGTTTGCACCACTCGGCAACCAGTTTGCACCGCTCCGCAACCAGTTCGTACCACTCCGCACCCAGTTCGCACCACTTTGGAACCAGTCTGCACCACTCCGCAACCTGTTCGCTCCACTCTGCAACCCGTTCTCACTACTCCGCAGCGCGTTTGCACCACTCGGCAACCAGTTTGCACCGCTCCGCAACCAGTTCGTACCACTCCGCACCCAGTTCGCACCACTTTGGAACCAGTCTGCACCACTCCGCAACCTGTTCGCTCCACTCTGCAACCCGTTCTCACTACTCCGCAGCGCGTTTGCACCACTCGGCAACCAGTTTGCACCGCTCCGCAACCAGTTCGTACCACTCCGCACCCAGTTCGCACCACTTTGGAACCAGTCTGCACCACTCCGCAACCTGTTCGCTCCACTCTGCAACCCGTTCTCACTACTCCGCAGCGCGTTTGCACCACTCGGCAACCAGTTTGCACCGCTCCGCAACCAGTTCTGACCACTTTGCAACCAGTTCGCACCAGTCCGCAACCAGTTTGCACCACTCCACAACCGGTTCGCACCACCCGCGGCCAGTTCGCACCACTCCTCAACCAGTTCGCACCACTCCGCAACCAGTTTGCACCACTCGGCAACCCGTTTCCACCACTCCGCAAGTAGTTGGATCCACTCCGAAACCAGTTCCCACCACTCCGCCAGCAGTTCGCACCACTCTGCAGCCAGTTCGTACCACTCCGCAGCCAGTTTCGAACCACTCCGCAACCAGTTTGCGCCACACCGCAACCAGTTGGCACCACTCTGCAGCCTATTCGCACCACTCCGCAACGAGTTTGCACCACTCGCGAACAAGTTTGCAACACTCCGCAACCAGTTCGCACCACTCCGCAACCAGTTTGCACCACTACGCAACCAGTTTGCACCATTCCGCATTCCGTTCGCACC